>LPNX010425544.1:193884-225846 GCA_001517045.1 Pseudotsuga menziesii
TAATATATGGGGATCAAAAACTCTAAATAAACCATATACATTACACAAGAAATATTGTTTTCATCCACAAAACCACAAGCATTTGCATGAATAAGAATTTACGCAAGAAAAGAAATTGCAGAATGAGTAACCAAATAGATTAGAAATGAAAAATATATAAGAGTAAAATAGGGCTTATCAACGTATATATGATCAATTACAGTCTTAAACTTACATAAGAGTACAATAGTCTTAGCTTGAAATGTATGAGCTTCCAAAAGCCTCTCCTTGAACTAAACTTCCAACCCTTGCACTGTATGCCTCCTCTCCTTATATAATTACAAAGATCTCATATGAAGTAGTTCCATATTCACTTCTTTAGGTCAAATTCAAAACTACTTAGAAGTTACCTTAACCAACTTTCAACTAATTGACTAAAAATAGCTAAATCGGATTCCTCGAAAATTTGGCGAATTTCTGAAAAATGGGTCTCAAAGAAGCCTCCATATCTCTCGATCCGAGACACCTGTGTGGAAACTGAGAGAGATTTTTGTGAATGAGTTCGTGATGGAAAAAAACCTCTCTTGGTTTTTAAAAATGTTTCTCCAATCCATCGGAATATGCCCCTCAAGATGAAGACTAAAACAGGAAAATATTAAATGTCTTTTAAACCCTGAAAAATAGGCTGTAAAGGTTAAATCAACTATTTCAAACCTTGACAGCTATTACAAACCTGAGAGAGGTGTTTGTGAATGGGTATTTTGTGAACAAAAACCTCTTTTTTTTTTCTAAAATTCATCTCCATTAGCTCGTAATCCGCGCTCAATTGCAATGACCAAAACAGGAAAAAAAAACATAACATAACTATGCATTTTATTTTTTATTTCAAGGGCTTCTTTTGCTACTAGCTTCTGGTCTCCAATTTACTTCTTCTACCTATACATAAATTTTATTTTGAATCTTAACATTTTAATTTTGAAAACTTTCATCTTTTAATTCAACAGTAACTGGTACTTTAGTTGTGCTTTCTTTTACACCTACAGAATTATGTTTTTTTTTCCTATTTTAAATCCAGCTATTACTCCTGAATTGAAACATCTCTCTGTTGCTTTTCATCATTTTCTAGAGATTTTTCTTGATCATCATCAAGTGTTTCTATTACATGTTCATACACAGGTTCTTTTTCTCTTTCTAATCCTGTAGTTTATGATATCATCTCCTCAATGCAAACCACGATTCCCCTGTTCATGCACCTGTCATGATGATGGATGAGGTCATGAATATGCACTGTTATATTTTGGACAGATGTCTGGAAGATTACGATATTGTCTTCTGCAGCAGCCGCGATTTCTAACCACCTCTTTCAATAACTCAAACCAAACGAAATCATGATAGGTCAAACCATGATCCTCCTTAATAATATCTGCATTCTCTCATACACTTGCCATGATCATCACTGGGTTCTAAACACATATCATTCTGTTGTCTTAGGTGTCCAACAACTTCCACTAATTTTGATTTCGAACAACCACGCTTCTCTTCCATGATTTTTAATAATTTGAGATTCTTGCAACGCGTTTTTTCACTGACCTTCACTCATGCACTACAAGAATCCCCTTTTTGCATATTTTTTAACCATAACTTAAAAATGAAGGTTAGTCATAAAATTTAACTTTGGAATAAAGTTGATTATAAGCTTTTCAGACCTTTAGAGATATATATAATTACTAATAAGCCCAAAAACTTTAAAAACCCAATAAAATGAATAAATCAAAATAATTTAAAATATAAAATGAAACAAAAATGTATTTATTTTTAAAAATCCTCAAAATTAACTCAAAATGTAAAATCATAGAAAATCAATGTTTGAGAAATAGGAAAAAGAAACTAAGAACAAGATCTAGTTATAACATCTGTCTCATGTTGCGGGATGAAATCCTCCTTGTGAGGTTTTAAGAACCTATAGATCAGTGCCTTTTGCCATCTAAACTGAACTTATCTATTACTCTGCAAAATTTCCATTGAGCCGTGGAGTATTTTTTATCTCATTCCCAACCTACCATTTACTGCTAACCAAGGGCTGCAACTTGTTTTTTCAATCAAAATCTGAACCTATACTTATGAAATAACAAAATACTACTACAAACCAATTTAGTGAAAAGAATCTGCGTGCTCATATGGAGAGCTTATTCTGCTATTTACTCCTACTTCTAATCACAAGAAACAACTCAATAAAGTGTAATCATACTTCCAGTGAAGCCAAGAAACCATTTGACTGAGAATCGTAATTCCATGCATGCTATTGTTTGAGAAGAGCCACAAAAGATGTGATAAATGCAATAAAAAGTCTGTAGGAATCTGATACTTACAATTGGAAATAGGAAGTATGCCAAAAGCAGGAGCATTAGAAACCTTTGAAAAATGAAAATCCATCTAAGAAGCCACAGGATCATGAAACTCATGAAAAATTACTCCTTCATGTTGTTAAAAAAGAATGGACTGCAAATGAGTGTCCTCAATTCTCAATACTCCATGAGATAATGCAATAAGAGAAAAATATATAAAATGTTCGACTCTGTTGGGCTCATCCTATTTTATATCTTCCACTAACCCAAGCTGACTGATTTTTGAAGAGTGGTGCTTAACTAAAGAGGACTGAAAAAATGGTTGTAGTATTTCTTTATATCCATAAAAAAATTGGCATATTTTCATAATGGTTTTGAGTAGCAAAGTTATCACAGCCATGGATATTAGACACATCTAATATTACATTCAAAGTATCTACAATTTGGCTGCTATCAATTTGAGAGTCAAAGAAATTCATAACTTTTTCTTTTTCAATAAAACAATTGGAATATAATTCACCTACAATTGGTTTCTGCTGATCATGAAATTTCCAATTTAAAACTTCAATGTCTTCATTATATTCATCATAAACTGAAGCATTATCTTCCTCTCCATTGCTGATATTTTTAAACTTTGGCTCAATAATGGAAACCAAGGGCTCTTCAAACTGCTTCTCGACCTTTAAATAAAACCCTTGACCAAAACTTGAACAAATAAAATTCTGAAAGTGACCATAAGTCAAGAATGGCAGCTTATTTCTTATATCAATAGTAAGAGGTTGAAGAGTAGCAACTTATTCTTTATAACATGATAATCTCATAGCATGAGCTAGGAAATTTCTACTATAATCCACTGAAAGTATATTATCATCTAAAAAGTCAGCAAATTGGTAGGAAGAATCAACACAAGCGTCATTTATATCCTTGTTCATATGAAAATCTGAAAATGATGAAGAAAATTGTCTTAAATCTGAATGATACCTATGTTCTTCTTCCTGTTCAAAAACTTGTATATCTTCAACATGAGCCTGATCTCAAATCATTTTGCAAGCTCAGATGTTCTCCTCCACTCCTTTTGCATCATCAAACAATTGTCTTAAAGATGATGATTTCCTTTCTAACAGGAAAAAGACAAGATCTAAATGTTGAGCCATAACATAATATACCATAGCAAGTTTTTCCGAAGGTATGATTTCCGTGGGCATACTGATATAAAAACTTTGAGACCTCCAATTAAATTTAGTAATTGGCTCATCATTCTCCCTTTCCAAACTATAAAATTTGGAAAGAAATTGATCATAAGATTTATTCTTACCCCAATACTTCAAAAATACATCATGTAACTCTTCCCATGATCCAATTGAATCAGCTTTTAAATTTCTGAACCAAAACCCAACATCTCTAGCAAAATATTTCAAAAATAACCTCATGACAACATCTTCATGCATGATTTCAAATTTATCAATGAAATTATGAAAAGATCCTAAATGCTTCTCTACTATGATATGGTCTTTTCCAGTAAAATGGGGAATATATTCAACAAAGTTGGAAGGGTAAGGATGTAAGAGAGATGGCAGCCTAAGAGGTTTAAACATCTTCCGTCTGAGTCTAGACTGAAAATCTGTGAGTTGAAAATGAGTCTCAACAAGTTGTTCGCAAGTTTTTGCAGTGATGGTAGAAGGTAATGGATCAGCTTTATTCTCTACAAGATGACCAGAATAATCAGGTTCAAGAGATATGGGTATATGTATATCATGTTGCACATGTATTTCAAATGAAGGAATATGATCAACATAAATAAAACAAGAAGAATGCAGACTTTCTTCTTCCAAAGAGGGATATGTACTTGAAGGTTTATGATCATTGGAATAGACAAAACAAAAAATAATTCTTTTGACATGCAATGGGAAAGACGGGAAAGAACTGAGGAATAAGAACAAAACCTCATGGAGGAAAGTAACAAGCTGATACCCAATCTTTCCATTTGTATTCTTCATTTTTCTGTCAACAAAATTCTCCTTGCAATGGAATCTTTAATCGTGGAGTCACCAGGCAGATGATTGTCATATATCTCTATGTCCTTTTCTTGTATGCCATCAAGAGTCAGATCTGTGTCATTGTGGTTCTTCCCGGGGAAGATAATATTGATTTTCATCCCCAACAATGACGCCAAAGATGTTAGTGCCAGAAATTGTTCTCAGACTACTAGAAGAACATGGCAACACAATCTCAAAAGTAAAATTAAATAAAATAGGTTTTAGGGTTTTGGTCTGAATATTTATACACAAGAAGGTAATGAACAAAAACAATTCAATTCCATAAATAAATCATGAACAAGTTTAAGATATGGGGATCAAACATTCTAAATAAACCATATACATTACACAAGAAATATTGTTTTCATCCACAAAACCACAAGCATTTGCATGAATAAGACTTTACACAAGAAATGAAATTGCAGAATGAGTAACCAAACAGATTAGAAATGAAAACAGTATAAGAGTAAAATAGGTCTTATCAACATATATATGATCAATTACAGTCTTAAAATTACATAAGAGTACAATAGTCTTAACTTGAAATGTATGAGCTTCAAAAAGCCTCTCCTTGAACTAAACTTCCAACCCTGGCACTGTATTCCTCCTCTCCTTATATAATTACAAAGATCTCATATGAATTAGTTCCATATTCACTTCTTTAGGTCAAATTCAAAACTACTTAACAGTTACATTAGCCAACTTTCAACTAATTGACTAAAAATAGAAAAATCGGATTCCTGGGAAATTTGATGAATGTATGAAAAATGGGTCTCAAAGAAGCCTCCATATCTCTTGATCAGAGACACCTGTGCAAAAACTGAGAGAGGTTTTTGTGAATGATTATGTGATGGAAAAAAAACTCTCTTTGTTTTTAAAAATGTTTCTCCAATACATCGATATATACTCCGCAAGATGAAGACTAAAACAGGAAAATATTAAATGTTTTTTAAACCCTGAAAAATAGGCCGTAAAGATTAAATCAAATCTTTCAAACCTTCATAGCTGTTGAAAAACTGAGAGAGGTTTTTGTGAATGGGTCTGTTGTGAAAAAAACATCTTTTTTTTTTCTAACATTCATCTCCATCAGCTCGTAATCCGCGCTCAATTGCAATGACTAAAACAGGAAAAAAAATAGAACATAACTATGCATTTTATTTTTTATTTCAAGGGCTTCTTTTGCTACTGGCTTCTGGTCTCCAATTTACTTCTTCTGCCTATACATGAATTTTATTTTGAATCTTAACATTTGAAGTTTGCAAAATTTCATCTTTTAATTCAGCAGTAACTAGTACTTTAGCTGTGCTTTCTTCTACACCTACAGAATTCTATTTTTTTTTCCTCTTTTAAATCCAACTGTTCCTCCTGAATTGAAACATCTCTCTGCTGCTTTTCATAATTTTCCAAATCTTGTTATGCATCATCATCAAGTGTTTCTCTTACATGTTCATACACAAGTTCTTTTTCTCTTGCTAAGCCTGTAGTTTATGATATCAGCTCCTCAATGCAAACCATGATTCCCTTGTTGATGCACCTGTCATGATGATGGACGAGGTCTTGAATATGCGCTGTTATATTTTGGACATATGTCTGGAAGCTTACGATATTGTCTTCTGCAACAGCCACGATTTCTAACCACCTCTTTCAATAACTCAAACCAAACAAAATCATGATAGGTCAAACCATGATCCTCCTTAATAATCTGTGCATCTTCTCATACACTTTCCATGATCATCACTGGGTTCTAAACACGTATCATTCTATCCTCTTAGGTTTCCAATAGCTTCCACTAATTTCGATTTCGAACAACCACTCTTCTCTGCCATGATTTTTGATAATTCGAGATTCTTGTAGCGCTTTTGTTCACTGACCTTCACTCCTGCGCTACAAGAATCCTCTTTTTGCATATTTTTTAACCATAACTTAAAAATGAAGGTTAGTGATAAAATTTAACTTTGGAATAAAGTTAATTATAAGCTTTTCAAACCTTTAGAGATATATATAATTACTAATAAGCCCAAAAACTTTAAAAACCCAATAAAATGAAATAAATCAAAATCATTTAAAATATAAAATCAAACAAAAATGTATTTATTTCTAAAAATCCTCAAAATGTAAAATCATAGAAAATCAATGTTTGAGAAATAGGAAAAATAAACTAAGAACAAGATCTAGTTATAACAGTATCAACGAACTTACGGTGTGAAACCCTCACTCAATTGGATCTACTCTAGCTACTCGACTGGGATTTGGAAAAAGCCCTCAAACTGAAACTTAACCTTTATGAATTCTCTTTATATAATAATATGACACACTATGACTTATTATGCACCCTGAATCCTTTCGATAACTATTAGGCATGGCTCGTAATGTAACCATATTCTATAACTACTCGGCATGTCTCTCAATGCATCCATTTATCTTCCCTCAAGTAATTTGGATATAATGTTAATTTATTAATTTGTAAATTCAAATTAAAAAAATTGTTAATATTATTTATTAAACTTTTATATGTTAAAATGATACAACCAATTTCTCACTCAATTGGATATGGCCATCTTCTAGATCTTTATTTTGTCTTCAATTGAGACCAGATAGCTTGAGTTAAAATATGGATAGAGATACAATTAATTAATAATTTTTTTGTAACTATGTAAGAGATCTTACATATTTGTGTAATCTTGAAAAAAAAAACAATCTCATCAAATGAGAGGAAATGGTTGTAAGTTGTTACAATTTACATCTTTAAGGAATAACATTGATACTATTTTTCCCATAAATGTTTCTCTTTTAAAAATTCTTACCACGTAAATTTCTATGTCAATTTTGTGTGCTAGTCATTGTTCAATTCTGTATTTAATCGATCTCTATTAAATTTCATGTTTTAGCTACAACCATTTGTCTCATTTAATGAGGTTGGTGGGAACATGCACAATATTGCATTTGTGGTGGCAGCATAAATTTTCTCCATCTCCAAATTAATATTATCGCCATGTTTTCCCTACTAACGAAGCAAGAAGAATAACATTATCACTGGTGTAAAGCAGTCAGAGGACTGATGAAAGCATACTAAGATAAGGGGGCGATAGTATCAAAATTATCGCACTCCATGCCCTTATATGGGAGTGATAATATTTTCTTTAAGATAAGAAGTCATACCTGTTTTGAAACAAGTTTTTTTAAAAGGAATATACATTAGTATTACATTTGGAAATCCTATGTTTTATATGCACGAGGAATAATTTAACATGGATCAGGGTATTTTTTTTAAAGAAAGTTTAAAGGCTTAAAGCATATGTTGACGTTTTGAAAAAAGAAGATCATGGTTTTTCAAATAATATTTGTTTAAGGTAGGAGTTACAAGGTGGATTTTTGTTTTATATATGTTTTTGGTTTAGCACTGAGATAACGAAAAAGATGTAGAGTGCGAAATTCGAAGTAGAAAAATTTAATGGGAAGATTAATTTTGAGCTATGGAAGCTCAAAATGAGAGATTTGCTTGTGCAACAAGGACAACAAAAAGAATTGGTGGGAAAATCAAAGAATCCCGAGGAGATGTCAAACGATAAATGGGAGGAGCTTGATTCAAGATCGTTCAAAATTATCCATTTGTGCCTGGGAGATGAAGTCATGTTCATATTGTTGGGAAGAGATGACAATTAGTTTATGGAATAAACTAGAAATACTTTATATGATAAGGTCCTTGAAAAATAGGATCTTTATGAAGAGAAATTTGTACACCCCATGAATGGATGAAGGTACAAAAGTTCCTGACCATCTTAATACTTTTAATGATTTGATTTTTTAATTATCTAGCTTGGATGTAAATTTCAAAGATGAAGACACGGAACTTACCTTTCTATGTACATTTCCTGAATCTTGGGATCCTCTAATCACTTATATGTGGTTTAGTAATATATATAAACCTTTGATTATGATATTGTTGTTGGAGCTTTGTTATTATAAGAGTTGCAAAGAAAATACAGTTCAAAAACCTCAACGACAACGACAATGGTGGCTAGAGCTCGATCTAGAGAATGAGGGAAAAATCAAGAGTTAAGAAGATCAAGATGAAGTGTTGGTATTGTAATAATTCAAGCCATCTGAAGAAGGATTGTTGGAAAAGGAAAGCATCCAAAGAGGATTCATCCAAAAAACACTCCAAGAATAAAACAAATGCAACACAAATAAGTTCAAGTATGGTCAATGAGGTACTCAATGTTTCTAATGTTTCATAATACCATCATGATTATTTGTTAGATTCTAGTGAATCTCACCATACGTGTCCACCAAAATTGGTTCTCAACTTACCAACCTATTAATAACGGTATAGTTTTATGGGAAATGATATTTCATGTAGAATTGTTGGGATTGGTTGTATCAATGCAAAAATGTGTTACATAAATAATAATACATAGGACATAAACAATACATAAATTAATGATCAACTAATAATTACTATTGTCGTAAGAGGACATGACTCCTCCTAATAGATTCCTAAGCCATATTTAAAGGAAGACTTTCAATTGTAAAATATCACCAATCATTTTAACCAATATGTATTATTTACTATGAAGATGTATTTCTTCTTTATTCAGATACAAATTCTTCCATAACACATAGACTATGTGTTAGTGGTATAAGAGCCCCTTCTTGGCCTTGATTTCGGGCCTTTGGCCATATTTTGGATTTTGGCTATCAATTTTATTTCGAAAAAAAAAAGATTTAAAAAAGACTAAGTAAAAAGAAGAAGATCAGAAGATCCCATAAAAATGGGAAAGAGAAAGAATGAAGAAAACCAACATGGAGTTTATAAAACCAAACCTTAATTTTATAAACCACACAAGGTTTGATTAATCCCTAATTCTCATGTCCAAAAATTATATATATATATATATATATATATNTACATACACAAAATAATAATCATCATCAATAATTTTTAATAGTTAATTGGATTTATTATTAATTAAGTATTAAACTCTTACATTAACCATCAAGTCATTTAAAGAAGAATTGGATGAGATCTTCGATCGATTTATGAGGAAAATGGAAGAAGTACTTCACTGCAAGGAACAATCAAATGAAAAATTTGTTGACAAGACCTCCAATAAAATAAACCAACAAAGCGAACTAGAGGCCTCCCAAGACGAAGACTTAGAATTTAAATCCCAATCCAATTTTCAAAGCTTGCAAGAAAAACAAGGTAAAGAACATGAAAGTGATGTAATTGATGTCTTGGACATTAAATTGAATAACACAACCAGTTCCATATCACCATCCATTTTTCATGTCAATAAAGATGAAAATGTGCCAACAGGTGTAACAGAAAAAACACTTGCACAAAGTTCTCAACCACTTTTTCCATATAAGTCTAATGATTTGATTTAAGGAGTTGGAAGTCGTGGAAGTAGTCAATACCTACTTAAACAAGATGAAAGAATTTATGATTGTTCTATAATCACAAGTATATATAGTTATGCAGACTTGGTTCTCTTTGCATTTGTTGGTTACATTCGAAATAATGTTAAATATAGTTGCCCCACTGTTGTCGAAACATATGACACAATAGTTATTACATACACATGTTTAGGAATTGCAAAAAGCGGAAGCGAAGATCGCCAATTCTTCATAAATGGAATCCAAAAGATGACATGGAAAACCAATACATACAAGTTGTATTGCTTCAAAAACTCACCACTTAAGCATAAGGGATTACAATAGAAGCTCTAGAATCATGTCCATAGAACAAAATCAATCCAAGATTGTAGTGTTGAGTCATCACTTCAAACATAATCCATAATAAGAGAGCATCAACACTCTCAGCTTTGAGGCCAAAAATGCCATTAAGGGAAGGGCAATGTTACATAAATAATAATAATAATAATAATAATAAATACATAATACATAAAAAATACATAAATTAATAATAAACTAATAATTACTATTATCGTAAGAGGACATGACTCCTACCAATAGGTGCCTAATTCATATTTAAAGGCAGGCTTTAAATTGTAAAATATCATCAATCATTTTATTCAATATGATTATTTACCATGAATATGGATCTCTTCTTTATCCAGATACATATTCTTCCATAACACACAGACTCAGTGTTATAACATGTATGATGGTACTATGAGAACACTAACAAAGGTGAGGCATGTTCCCCAATATCGAAAGGAATTAATATCTATGGGAGTTCTAGATTCTATTGGTTATATATTTGGAGTTCAAGGTGGAGTCATGAAGGTGTCCAAGGGCATCTTAGTTGTCATGAAGGAAAAAGAATTCAGAATCTTTATAATCTTGACAAAAGTACTGAGGTAAATCATGAAACTATAGTATCTGAAGATGAAGGAGACTCCATATGAGCAAAAAAGGACTTAATATACTTACAGGTCGTAAGTTTCTTCCTATATTAAAATATATGAATTTAAAGTTATGCAAACATTACCTATTTGGTAAACAATCTAGACAAAAATTTAAAATAAGAAAACATGTAAGTAAAGGTGTCCTAGATTACATCCATTCAGATGTTTCAAGGGGCGACCCCTACTATTTATTTTGGAGGATCATCATATTTTGTAGCATTTATATATGATTACTTTAGAAAGGTATGGATTTATTTACTGAAAATAAAAGCTAATGTGTTTAATGCTTTTAAGCAATTTAGAGATTTGGTTGAAAAGAGCACTAACAAGTCATTCAAGTGCTTGAGAACAAATAATGGCGGTGAATTCAGATCTAAGGAATTTGAAAACTATTGCAAGGAAGTTGGGATCAAAAGACATAAAACCATGGCTTATACTCCTCAACAAAATGGTGTTGTTGAACGCATGAATTGGATTCTTGTAGAGAGAGAAAGGTGTATGCTCAGTAATGCCAAGTTGTAGCAGGAATTGTGGCGAGAAGCAATTTTTATTGATTTCTATTTGGTAAATTGATCACCATCAACTATAATAGAATGTAAGATTTCAAAATAGGTATGGAAATGGCACACCTGTGGTGATTCAAATCTTAATATTTCTGGTTGTGATGCTTATGCTCTTATCCCCATGAATCAATGTTTTAAGTTAGATCTAAAATAAAATAAAAAGGTATGTCTTTGTTGGATATGGTGATGGAATTAAGGGATATAAATTGTGGATCCTATTACCCCTATTACCTACAAGATTACCATTAACAAATATGTTTTGTTTTATGAATTGTCTCTCATTAAATTAGACATGGTAAATGGTGAAATGAAATAGGAAAAAGTACCACAGATTCAGTGAATTCAGCTACAAAATCGTTCAACTACAGGTGAGGAGGACCATGGATATGTTCATGAAGAACCTCTTGCAGAAGATGAGGTTACAAAAAAATTCCTAGGAAATCAAGGAAGTACTGCAACAAACTCTACAAATATCTACATGGATAAGAAATTTTACTAAAATGTATGAAGATTATGCTTCATCTGTTGCTTTTATTTCTAATGATGGGAAACCTAGTTGTTCTTAGGAAGCAATGGAGGTATCCAAAAGTGATAAATGAAAAATAACAATGAAGGAAGAAATGGATGCCTTGGAAAAGAATAAAACATGAGACCTAGTAGAACTTCCAAAGGACATAAAAGTTGTTGGTTGCAAGTGGGTCTAAAAACTGAATAAAGATGTTGTTGATAAAACTGATAAGTACAAAGCAATATTGGTAGAAAAAGGGTATCGTCAGAAGGAAGGTACCGATTTTCATGAAATATTGTCACGAGTCATTAAACTTGTCTCTATTCGTTTAGTTTTAACATTGGTTTCTTTATTTGATCTTCAGTTAGAGTATCTAGATGTTAAAATTGCATTTATACATGGAGATTTAGATGAGGATATATATTTGGAACTACAATAAGGGCTTGTTTAGAACTGAAGAAAAAAAAGAAGTTTTTTTTCAAACTCAAGAAATCATTGTATGTCCTGCAACAATTTCCTAGGAATGGTACAAGAAGTTTGATTCCTTCATGGTGAGCCATAATTTTACAAAAAGTGAGTATGATCATTGTATTTACTTTAAAAATTTGGAAATGACATATTCATTATTTTGGTTTTGTATGTTGATTATATGATTGTAGCAAGCAAAATCATGGTTGAAATTAGCATATTAAAGGCTCAGGTGGCTATGACATTCGATATGAAGGATCTAAGAGAAACAAAACAAATCTTGGGAATGGAGATACATAGAGACAGGAAAATGGTAATATGTGGTTATCACTTAGAATTATGTTGATAAAATAATTTAGAGATTTGGTATGAATCATGTGGAACTAATAAATATCCCCTTGGATTCCCATTTTAAGGTTTCTTCAGGTTTGTGTCCTAGTAATTATCAATAAAAGGAGTTTATGTCTCGTGTACCATATGCTAATGTAGTAGGAATATTAGTGTATTTTATGGTTTGTACTAGACCAACATGGATAATTTAGGGGCTATATATAGCCCATGGACTATATTAAGGGGGTTACAAAAATTTAGTGGGCTATTTTCTTATATAGAAAGGGTTTTCTCAGCTAAAATATACTCTCCCAATATTTATTATAAATAAATAAATCCAAAATGAATAGCCTCCCGTATATTAATGAGGAAAATGAAAAAAACTATTTTTTGCCCTAGCAAAATGTCCCTTCAATATGTCTTTCGCCGCCAATTTCTACATAAAATCTCGTGAAATCACTCCATCCTAATTTTTAGTAATGGAGGCTCCTAAGGGTTATTTCGCCCTCCATTTTCCTTGTAATTCAGGCATATGGCTGCATTCGCTTGTATTTTTAGTCAATTTCATGTGATACCTTCTTTGAGCCCTTGATTTCCAGTATTGGGGTAAAAATCAAAGGATATTTTGTTCTATATAAAGGCTAAAGTGGTTCATGGTTCACCCACATCAGATTGCATTTGTAGGGTAAAGGTTCTGGTTGATGTGATTCCACTTTTCATTCTTATTTTTCTTGAGATTTTAATATTTGCATAACATCTCCATTGTCAAAAGATCAGGCATTAAAGGGGCATGTAGGACATGCAATTTATCATAGAATACAAACTCATGTTATGTTTTTATCCAATAATTAACATGGTATTGTTTTTATCATGCTTTTTATGTTTTTTATCCACAGTTACAATATATTATTATATTGTAAATTTACCTTTTATCTTTCTTTTTATCATGGAAGCTATTTTTTAGGCATGTTGAATTCTATGTCACTCTCGATTCAGTGAAATATTTGCTAAGATTTTACAATATCTTATAATTTAGTGAAATATTCACCAAGATTTTACAATATTCTATAATAGAATGAAAGGTTGAGCCCAAAAAATTATATATACAAACTATCATATTGATAAAACAACCTTCAAATTTTCCTATATTAGGGAGATTTGTCCATTTCAAGGATGCTTTTAAGGGTGAATTTTAGCCCAATTGAGAATTTTAAGGGTTACCCAAAAAAATGGGCGATTTTTTATATTAAAATGTTATTATTTTATTTAATAAATTCGCCCATTGTTTATTTTGTATATAGCTGCCCCAAGGTAAATCGCATTCATCCTGATTTAGGGAAAAACTAGAAAATGAATATTAGCTCACGAAAATATTGATTTTTGCCCACATTCACTAGAAGTTTTCTGACTAGGAGGAGATTTTTGCCCAAATTCGCCCGAATTTTTCCGATTGGGAGGAGAAATGAAGGTGGTTCACCGGATTTATGGATAATAGCTTGAAAAAATGGTATTTCACCCAGGATTTATGGATAATACGATTAAAAATTTGGTATTTCGCTGGGATTTATGAATATTTCGGTAAATTGGTCTTACTTCGACCTTGATTGAGGTAAATTGGACATAGTTTGTCCTGGATTTGGACTTGTGGACAATTATTTGAGTAAAATGTGGAGATTTAATCAATTGGGGAAGTTTTTTCACTGGATTTGGTCCATATTTGAGCAAAAAATGGATAAATTTAGTCAAGTGAGGAAGTTTTTTACCTATATAATGGTGCAAGAGTCAAGACTCGGGCTCAACATCAAGCTTGGTTTCTATTGCAAATCGGTGTTTACAATGCCTGAGTGGATTCGTGGAAAACAATTTCACAAAGTTTATTCTATCTACAATCTTTTTATAGGTTAGTTTCTTGAATCTTCTTCTATTTTTAGGCTTTTTACAGGTTAGTTGCTGTGAGCACTCAACCTTGTTTGTGTTATAAATGGTGTGGTTTTTTTTTTCTTTTGTTTTTAGGGACATTTGCAACAAACTTCGATGGAGACGCTCTTCTAGTGTTCAAAAATGGCTTGGATGACCCAGATGGCATTGCCAATTGGAGTAACAATTCTATCTGCAGGATTTTTACAGGTTAGTTACTGTGAGCACTCTACCTTGTTTGTGTTATAAATGGTGTGGTTTTTTTTCTTTTTTTTTTAGGAACATCTGCAACAAACTTGGATGGAGACGCTCTTCTGGCGTTCAAAAATGGCCTGGATGACCTAGACGACATTGCCGACTGGAGTAACGATTCTTCTCCTTGTCAGTGGAAAGGGGTGGAGTGCAATGGAGCAGCTGTGGTCTCTATCTCACTCCCGAATATAGGATTATGAGGCAAAATCTCTCCACAACTTAGGTTTCTTATGCATCTGGAGACTCTAAACCTCACAAGAAACCTTCTTTATGGTACCATTCCACCACAAATATGGAGTCTTAAAAATCTGAAGCGCTTGGATTTGAGTTTTAATTAGTTATCTGGAGCAATTGATTCTAATATCAAACAACAAGTGACCTGGAAGAACTGATATTGGGCACTAATGCATTATGTGGCAATGTAATTTGAGAGTTGGGCTCCCCGAGTGGCTTACGAGTGCTAGACATAAGTGTTAATTCTTTTAGTGGGAAAATTCCTATAGAGTTAGGCAATCTTGCTGATTTGGAGTACCTAGATGTTGGAAGTAACAGTCTATTAGGCACCATACTAGCACATTTGGGTAATCTGTCAAAGTTAATAGTGCTTGGCCTTGGGAATGGGTTTTTGTCTGGAAATCTCCCTGTAGAGCTTGGTAAGCTCATAAGTTTGCAATATTTAGATGTATCAAATAACTCTCTTTCAGGAAACATCCCTTTGTATATTGGAGCCATGGTGAACTTAGTAGACCTTAGCCTAGGAATTTAAAAAAATTCCTGGCCCTTTGCCTTTAGAAATTGTCTATCTTGTCAATTTGGTAAATCTTTATTCCCCTTCTTGCTTGCTAAGAGGACCGATACCTAAAGAGATTGGCAATATGAGAAGCTTAGAAAAATTAGACCTGTCAAACAATCCTCTGCACTCTCCCATCCCAAACTCCATTGAAAATTTGCAGAACCTTACAATTTTGATTCTTGTGAATGCTGAGATCAATGGTTCAATTCCTGCAGAGCTTGGTAATTGTAGAAATTTAAGGACTGTGGTGTTAACCTTCAATTCTCTCATAGGTTCTCTTCTAGATACACTTGCAGATCTCTCCCTTTTTTCATTCTCCGCGGAACAAAATCAATTGATTGGAACTCTGCCTTCTTGGTTGGGAAGGTGGCAGAAAGCTAACTACATTCTACTTGCTTCAAATCATTTTAGTGGCCACATTCCTCCAGAGCTTGGAAATTGCTCCTCAATGACTCATTTGAGTCTAAGCAACAATTAATTGACAGGCTGTATACCTCCATAGCTGTGTAATGCAAAGTTTCTAAGTGAAATTGACTTGGAGAATAATATACTTCTGGGTACTATTGAAAATACATTTATCAATTGCAAAAACTTGACCCAGTTGATCCTGAATCATAACCAGATTACTGGCAGGATTCCTGGATATTTTGGTGAGCTTCTTGTCCTCCTACTTGAGCTGGATCACAACAATTTCAGTGGTGAAATATCTGAAAAGATATGGAGTTCAACAACCCTCTTGGAATTTAGTGTTGCTTACAACTTCCTTGGAGGCAGGCTCTCTGCTGAAATGGGTAAGTCCACAACACTAGAATGTTTGATTCTCAATGACAATAAGTTGGAAGGATAAATACCAAAGGAAATTGGTAGATTGTCAAGCTTGTCTGTGATTTCTTTGAATGGCAATCATTTGGAAGGAAGAATTCCAACTGAGTTGTTTCAATGTATCAGTCTAACTACTTTAGACCTTGGGAAAAATCATCTAAATGGAACCATTCTGAAGGATATTGGCATCCTAGTGCAGCTAGAATGTTTGGTGCTTTCTCATAATGACCTTTCTGGTCCTACTTTTACAGAAATTACAGTAGGTTTTCAACGGGTTGATATTCCAGATTCAAGTTATCTGCAACACCATGGAATGTTTGATCTCTCCTGGAATCAACTTTCAGGGTCCATTCCAGAAGAACTTTGGGACTGCATTGTCATTGTGGATTTTTTGCTTAATAACGACAACCTCACAGGAGTGGTGCCCAAGTCACTGGCCCATCTTACAAATTTAACAACTCTATATTTATCATACAATAATGTGGTCAGTGAAATTCCTAGGGAGATTGCAACAAGTAAACTGAATGGCACTATTCCACCAGAGCTTGGAGACCTCAGTATTTTGGTGAAGAAGAATCTTATGGATAACAGATTACATGGGAAGATTCCTGATACAATTGGAAAGTTAAATGGGCTTTCTCACCTTGATGTGAGAAATAATGAGCTCTCAGGCGAACTGCCTAGATCTCTTGCAAACTTGCTTAACATCGTTGGTCTGTATGTACAACAAAACAGGTTATTTGGTGGCATTGCTGGCTTGCTTTCAAAGAGCACAGTCTGGCATCAGATCGAGACATTGAATTTGAGTTTAAATTAATTTAGTGGAGAAATTCCAAGATCCCTTGCCAATCTCTCTTGTCTAACCTACTTGGATATTCATAGCAATGAATTTACAGGTACCATTGCTCCAGAGCTTGGTAGTCTTTCACAGCTTATATACTTGGACATTTCTGATAATTATCTGACAGGAGTAGTCCCTGATGAATTGTGTGACCTTATGGATCTTAACTTCTTCAATTTGTTGGATAATCTGCTGGAAGGAGCTATTCCTGAGGGTGGTGGATGTAGTAATTTTATGGCTTCTTCATTTGTTAGAAACAAGGGTGTGTGTGGAAATCTGATAGGCCATAATTGTAATCTTAGTCCAAAACAACAGCCTCATCATTTAAGCACTGGGGTGATTATTGGAATCACAATAGGAAGCACCCTTTTTGTGCTCGGCCTCATTTTTGCTTTGGTAAAATGGAAAATGTTAAAGCAAGAGGCTTTCCCTAAGGTGGATGAGAAGAGAAAATTGAACCCATCCATTGAACCTACCCTTTCTATTATAAGTAACAGCAAGTCAAAAGATCCCCTTAGCATAAATGTAGCCATGTTTGAAAGGGCTCTCCTTCTCCTGACATTCGCTGATATACTGCGGATTACAAATAATTTTTGTAAGACCAACATAATTGGAGATGGCGGGTTTGGTACAGTTTATAAAGTTGTACTGCCTAATAGAAGAACTATAGCCATCAAAAAGCTTGGACAGGCTAGAACTCAGGGCCATAGAGAATTTCTAGCAGAGATGGAGACCTTAGGAAAAGTCAAGCATAGAAATTTGGTTCCATTACTTGGATACTGCTCTTTCGGTGATGAGAAAATTTTGGTCTATGATTTTATGGTGAATGGAAGCCTTGATTATTGGCTAAGGAATAGAGCTGATGCATTGGAGGTCCTTGATTGGTTGAAACACTTTAATATTTCTATGGGTTTAGCTAAGGGCCTTGTGTTTCTTCATCACGGCTTTATCCCTCACATCATTCATAGAGACACGAAAAGTAGCAACATACTGTTGGATGATGACTTTGAACCTAGAGTTGCAGACTTCGGATTGGCACGCCTTATTAGTGCTCGTGAGACTCACGTGAGCACAGATATAGCAGGTACCTTTGGATATATACCTCCAGAATACGGTCAGAGTTGGACATCAACAACCAAAGGCAATGTCTATAGCTTTGGGGTCATTTTTCTTGAGATGCTCACAGGGAAGGAACCAACTAGACCAAATTTCAAAGATATAGAAGGTGGTAATCTGGTAGGATGGGTTCAGCAGATGATCAACAAAGGGCAAGCAACTGAGGCCTTGGATTCTGTCACTTCTAATGGATCTTGGAGGTTTCAAATGCTACATGTGGCCTCAATGTGCACTCATGATGATCCTGTCAAGCACCCTAATATGCTGCAGGTTGTCAAGTTTCTTGGAGATATAGAAGGCCACCCTCAAACATTTGGCTAAGATCATTGGGAAAATACATCAATATTAAATGTGATTTTCGCAAATTCATTTCAAGTAACTCCTGTTTCCTTTCATTTGGTGCCCATATGTTTCCTTTCTGTGTGTTTGTTTTTTTGTCAACGTTATTCTATAAATCAAGCTTATGTTGGCTTTTATTTCCTTGACTAGCTTTCAAGTTTCTCTCATACCTGGCAAAGGGAATAAGTTAATGGAAACGCCTAGATGAGAGCTTTCGTTGGGAAATTTTTGGAAAGACCCAACTAAGAGTGAGTTGTTGGGATATTTTCAAGATATCTGATTGGCATGAATATTATGCAGCTAATGGTTTAACATAGTAGATATGTGCAAACGTCTAGATGCTTCAAAAGATCTATGTAGAATACCATACCAGTTATAACTACTATATGTTCTCAAGGATTCATCGTAGGAGACCTATTGGCATGAGACCAACATAAGCTTGATTTATAGAATAACGTATTGTTGAGATATGAACAAATGAGATCTACAATGCTTCATATTCATCATGTTGTATCTATATTCCTTTCTCATTTTGTAATGGGGTTGAGTGACGGTAGTAGTACAACTAATTCAATTCCATTGGATCTCTGGAGTTTGTAGAAATTGATGGATTGTAGTTGCTGATAAAAGCTTCAATTCTGTTCATATCTTTGTTGTGCATAATGTTTTGTTTAATGAAAATTTGGAGTTGATATTTTCTTCAATTTTTTTTTGCCTATTGTGTGGATTCATTTTCCAAGATTGTTTGATTACTTCAATATTTGCTTGCCATTTTATATTGGCTGTGTATGCAGGATTATATATTGTAGTTGTTGCACTTATTTCCACTAGGCATACTTTGGAATCATATTGGTATTAGAATTTTAGAGCATTTGTTTCACATGTAGTTGCTAATTCTCTACACAATTTATGGGCAATATTTGCTCTCAGACAAAGAAGGAAATGGAGGATGAATTGCAGAGTTGTGTTGGAATGGTTGAAGCCAAAGTTGCTACTCTAAACTCAAAATTTGGGCCTATGGATGGTCAATTAATGAATATAGCCCATCTGTGGCAAAATTTAACAACTTCTATAACAACATGATAGGCTACTGTTCAATAGCAATCTAGGCAAGAAATGAATTACTTCTCAAGGAGGCTCGATGCTAAATCTAGGTTCCTCTTTCAAAGTGAAAACCAAAGTGAAATTTTCACTCTAAGACCGGTCAGGTGGAGGCCTTGGACTTGATAATTTCCCAAGGAAGTTAGATCCCCCTTTTTCAAAGTGCAACAATTTACAGATGATGACAAAGTTGTATTTGAAAAACTATGCATGCCTAGGCAAGCTTTGCTATGGTGGGAGGATTTATGTGAGTGCAAGATAAATATTGGTTCCATGCAGGCTGTGACTTGGGACATATTTAAAGCCTCAATGAATACAAAATTCTACCCCCTTAATTATTGGAAGCTCTTAACAACAAGAGCGGCAATACCTGATTTAAAAATCCAATCAATTGGTAGATGCCTATATGTTATATAGCATTTAACTCAGATTGATGCATGAAGAATGCAAATTGGTGGTCAAGTTACATTAGCAGAAGCTAATAAAAGTTGGAAGAAGATTAATAGTGTTGTTGTTGCTAATTCAAAGCATGGTGCACAAATGAAGCCATTTAGTGGGACTGTGAGTTCTGTGCACTGTCTTTTAACTTGTGTGAGCAGTGAGGTTATGTGGGCATGGCAGTGTGAGGGAGACCATGTGAGGGAGAGTTGAGACCTTCGGCCTGTGACTCCTGGATGCTATGAAACATAATTCTTGCTGCTAGATGCTATGGTCTGTTGGAATCGTAGAAACCTTGTTGCTGGATATTTATTGTTGTGGCCATAGTTAAAAGTTAAAACTTAATACCTCAAGTATTTGCCATAGTCCCTTGTTGGATATTGTGGGTACAATGAATAGTAAATACTTAATTATTTTCTGCTGCTGGACAATAAATACCTCAAACATTTACTATTACATGGCTGTTGGTTGTGATGTTGCTACTGGGAGAAAATACTTAGAACAGGGTCTAGCACTGCTGGAAGAAAATTCTCAAAACATGGTACTTCTAGACTTGTTCTCTTGCTATTGTGTGCTGGATATTAGCAATTGGGTGTGCTTTTGCCAATTGGATAAGCTTAAATTGTTGTTATGTAATAGTTTTAATGGTTAACGTTTCAATTCTCATATCTTAAATCTTTTTAGTATTTGGGATAGCCTCCTATGTTGGAGATTTCAATGTTCCATATATTTTGTGGGGTGATTCCACATGTCCCCTTGGATGTGTTCCCTTGCTCCCAAATTTGCATATCCCAGAAACTCGGTGGAACATTTCTGTTTTTTTCCTTGGAAATAAATCCTTGGGAAACGTTTGGGCACTTGCCCCCATTTTGATGATGGTACCCAATCTAAAACTGGTGGTGTAGACTTTGTGTGCTTAACTAACCTTGTGGTAATTTAACAGCTGACTGGCACACAATATGTACATTAAGCATATAATGAAAGTAACACATTAAGCATATGATGAAGGTAACAAAAAGAATTATGATAAGATAAGATTATTTTATTAATGTCCAACAAATGATCCCAAAAGTAGGTCAAGAGGACTGTGCAGTACCATGATAACAATACAAAGTGGGATCCCAAAAGTAGCTCCTATAAAAAGCTAAAAGTAGAACTCAAACCTAACTCCAACTCCATATATGAATTTGAGGTTATGTTTTAGGTAAAAATAGATTCTACATTATACTTTTTTGTTGTAACATTGATGATTTGAGCTACATTACCTTCATGCAGCTTATTTTAAGATTGATGGTTTGATATTTATCTCTTACATTGTCTCTTTCTTGTATCTGATAGGAAATGACGTTGGAATTTGAGAAAGCTAAGCCAAGGAGCTATCTCTTCACATAGATAGTTTCCTAACATTAAATGATAAATAACTAATTTGACAACACTTTCACTAAGAAAGAATGGGCTCATTCAAGTACATGAAACCATGTTGGTGTTTAGCACAAATATCTTGACAAATTTTTATGGTTTGTTTATTGCTTTTGTTTGAAGCATTTTGTCAATTTTTGAAGTTTGTGTGTATTTTGAATAAATATTGTGTGAATTCCTTTGAATGATTCTAGTTCTCATTCGATGCTTGATTTAACCCTTTGTTATAGCTTGAATCAAGGTTGGTTTTAGGATTTGAGAAAAGATTCTTTTATTAACTTTTAGTTGCATGAATTAATTTTCTTCAGTTTTTCAATTCATTTACGCTGGCTGTATATTTTCTTTGTAAATACTTATCGTTATTCAAAAAAATAAACGAGCTCTACATATCTAAGTGAAGAGAAAAATGGTCTATGCACTAGGTTCCTATGCATTGATCATAGGATACCTATTGGCACAAGACCAACATTCATCTAATGCAATAATCAATTGGCATAATTACAGTGCATAATTGTATTAGCCTCCATGACCATAATTGGCTAGTGGAGGCCAATATCGAGCATAATGTATGATTATATGAGTTTATCGGTTTGTTAAGATTCAGGTCCCCACATGTCTGTTGGACCATTAAGGATGAGATAACAAGTGGAGTCCCCACTTGCCTTGAATCTAGTCAGTGCAGTTGTGTTTCACTGACACCTTCCTGTTGTGACTTGTGAGTCTACATGTTCTGTTGTTGATGATGTGATTCATGTTATTTGACTAATGTTGTTATTCTTTTATTTTGACAATATTCTATAAATCAGTGAAAGATTCACCAATTTTTACAATTTTTTATAATGAAGTTAAATATTCGCCAAGTTTTTACAACATTATATAATAAAATGAAAGATTCGCCAAGATTTTACAACATTATATAATAAAATGAAATATTCACCAAAATTTTACAACATTATATAATAAAATGAAAGATTCACCAAATTTTTTATAAATACATATTATATTATTGATAAAATCGCCTTCGAATTTTCCTATATATCGGAGAGATTCGCCCAATTTTTATACATATAAATCTAGGGGGGGTTCTTAAAATCATCCCTGGTCCATTTATTACACATATAAATTTCGAGGGTGTTCTTAAAATTATCCATGTAGACCAGACATTTCACATGCATTTGATGTTGTCAGTAGGTACATGGAAAATCCAGGTAAAGGGCATTGGGAAGCAGTGAAATGTGTTCTTCGGTATCTCAGAGGCATAAGTAATTGTTGTATCACCTTTAATGGTTCAAATGATTTAGTTTGTTCTTATGTTGGTTTAGATTTTGCAAGTGGCGTGGAAAAAATAAGATCCACTTCTGGATATGTCTTTTCCTTGCAAGAGGTCCTATTAGTTTGATGTAAAAACTTCAAAACATTGTTGCTTTATCCACTACAGAGGCAGAATATATATATGTACTTCACATGATTGCAAAGAGGATATTTGGTTGAAAGTTTTACTGGGTGATCTTAGAAGGATAAGTGTTATTCATTTGACTAAAAACCCATCTTATCATAGTAAGAAAGAATATATTCTTGTAAAATACCATTTTGTAAGATATGTTATTGATGAAGTTGGAGTGGTTCTTGAAAAATTCCACACTCAAAAGAATTGTGGAGACATGTTAACGAAACTAGACACATTAGAGAAGTTGTGGTGGTGCCTGGCTTCTCTTGGCTTGCATGAAAGGTGATGAATAAACAATGGGAAAGATATCAGGTAAATTTTTGTCAAGGTGGATATTGTTGAGATGATGACAACCAATTTCCCATGGAACTGGATATGGGAATATTCTACATCCTTATTATTCTTCCTTTAATTGAGACCAAACAACTTAAGTTAGAATATGGATAGGTGTGCAATTAATTGGTCTTCTTTTAGTAACTGTGAAAGAGATCTGATATATCCTTGTAAGCCCGTGGAGGAAAAAAAATCTCAACAAATGTGAGGAAATGGTTGTAAGTTCTTGTAATCTCCATCTTTGACCAATAAGAATACATATATTATTTTCCTCATGAATGTTTTCCTTTTAAAGGGTTTTACCACGTAAATCTTTGTGTCAATTTTGTGTGTCTTCCATTGTTCAATTTCATGTTTAATTTATTTCTGATAAATTTCATGTTTTCACCACCAATATTATAAAGAATTAGATAAAGAAGCTTTGCTCCTAGTTCCAATTACAGTTTTAAATTAATTTAATTAAAATATTCTATTACAATTTTAAATTAATTTAATTAAAATATAGTATTAGAAATTGAATAAATAATTTATGATTTTACAAATTATTTAAAATCATAAAATTCTAACATAATATTCTATAAATAGATAAAGTTAGAAAATTACATTTTAGAATTATAATTTTAAGACATGAAAAATACCAAGATATAAATTTTGAACCAATTATAAACTTGAAATTGTATCTTTTAATAAATAGATAAAGTTATAAAAATGTAAAGAAAGTGTGTTTTAATAAATTAAATCTTATTTCGTCCAATATTGAGATCAATTAATGTAAATAAAATTATTAAGGAAAAAAATTAGTGTAAGAAAGCGACTCCATATTACTAGCAAAGAAGAGAAAAATATTGTTGAAACCATACATTAACTTAAAATAATTTCCTATGAACTTTTCATGGCTGGTTCTCTTCTTGTTTTATAAACTTTATATATTATTTCAAACGGACCTATGTGTCAAAACTTGATAATGCATTTGGTTAAACTAGTTTTCATTTATGAATTTATCATGCATTGAAGTTGGTAACATAGAAATCTATTCATGAATTTGAGTGGTATGGTATAATATATATTTTTAATAATATCAACTATATAAATGACACAAGACAACAATCTAAGATATGGAAGTGAAAGAAATCTGATGCATGAATTATACACGAAAACAATTCCATCAAGAGTAGGGAAAATGTAAGGTTAAATCAACAACTCCACTTTAATGATACTCGTTAATGACTAAAAACTCGTTAATGGGTAAATGTGAGGAAGATATATCTCTAAATGTCAAATGTGAGTAGTAGAGTCATGCACAAAACAATTAAAAATAGTCTCTAGGTAATGAATCCTATTTATTTATTAGCAAATTGTAATTAATTGAATTAATTATCAAATATGATTGAACAACCCCACTTTAACTCAATAGAGAGGAACAAATAAAGAGGATAACATGCTTATATGGAAATTGGACATTATCTGAAAGCTAAAATGCAAGTTGAGCATCAATAATATTGAAGAATGTCATGGTCTTCATGAGAGAAAATCGGGTTTTAGGCATCCTCTGATATCCATGCTTACATACCTATATGATCAAGTTTTTGTAAATGTCCTCAATTTAGTAGCCATCATATCCATTTACAATTTTAAATCTCATTCCTAGTCAATATGGGTGAATAATTAGGGTTTTAATTAGGTTTTAAATTCATAAATCATGGTGATGGACATAGTAGTGGCATTCATTATAAGATATTTTTCTCCATTTTGATATTTTTTCCAGAATAACAGCTACATTCGTAAATAATTGGAGAACAATCCCCAAAATCCTTAAAATTAGTGGAATAGTAAAAATTATATGCAATGAGTGGGAGTTTTTAGTCACAACTAAAGAAACTATGAAGATATTTCATATATGCACAATATGAGGCTAGAGATCCACCAGCAAACTTTCATAATAAAACATAATAAAATGAAGAAAATATATTGTAGACCTATATTTTCAAACTGATAGGAAAAGGTAAATGAAACCATATCATTTCTTGAGATCCATAAACCATGTTTCCATCTCTATAACACTCAAATCCAACTAGAAAATCCTTGTGATTTAAACCTTCAGTAAACTTCAAATCTATATCCAATACAAGATTTAAAAAATGAAAAATGTAACTTATCATAATATTGATTCCTTCAGTGAAAAATATCTCATACCCCACAAATCACTTAAAAAAATGAAACTTATCATAATATTGAGGTTTTCATTGTTTTAACTATTTGTAGATATCTCATACCCCAAATCACCTAAAAGAATTCCTAGATTTCATTTTTAACAAACATAGACTTATTCTATAAGTTATTCACCACCAAGTCCATCCAACTGCTAGCTTTTATTTTAAAGTTTATACTTGTTTATTTTCGTCCACCTAATGGGGCCTATAATATTTATTTGTGATTTCATGTAGCATCGGCCAAATGGAGCCTGATATGTGTGTGATCATGTTCACACTGCCCATGCTTTTGGACATGAACATCAATATGCATAACCACAACTATGATGGGTTGGACCCACACCTTATCTCAGATGTATCAAGAGGTGGGTTTCTTTATTTAACAAATCATTAGTGTCATATTTCCTGTAGTTATCATAAAATGGGTATTTTTGTTTATTTTCATTTTTCATCTATCTACTAATAAAACAAGCCATTCAAAAAATAGCGATAATTCCCATTCAAAGCATGGAAATAATTCCACATCTGACTCAATATGAAAGTGATTCTAGGTTGGTGTTGATAGCAAATGTAAACTATGTTGTATTAATTTGCATGTATGCTATCACCTTTGTGGTATAACCCCTTTGCCATGCCTTTGCAATATGGTGTCCTACCATGTCATAGGTAATTTCTCTATAGGGTTACATCGACTCCAGTGTACATAAATTTGAAATATTACCTATTGGTAAATCTATATTCTATGTGTTTTATGTTTTCAGTGGAGCGATAACATATATTTTGTAATAATTGGTTAACCTTAGGGACCTAGCCAGTTGATCCTATGGCTTTTCTAGCAATAAGTCCATAAAGAATTTCATTTTTAGGACTTTGTGACAGGAAAGGTTATTCAACCCCATTCTCGTTTATTTCTAAGTGATAAAATAATATCACCCCTATCCATTAATCCTTATGAATGAAATTAGATCTTTTAGTTGCAGATAGTTTGTTAACTTATTCTTTAGAGGTCGATTTTGTTTAGAAAGAGAAAGAGTTTATCCTATGTTTTAGATTTGTAGATTTTGAAGCTTAAAATGTGTGATTTAATGTAGATGAACAAATCCATGGTGTTGGGAAATGTCGTAAAGTATGCGAAGAAATTGTAGGATAGGATCAACATACCAAAAAGGGTGTAAAGTAGTTTCCTTCTGTTAGTCAAGTACATGTCCTCTCTATACGGGATTCAAGATTCCATGAAGTTGACCTAGGAAACAATTTGTTTTATCCACCCCATTTTAGCTAATATGGAAAGCATAGATATTTGGTGACTTGTTAAAATAAACTGGGGAAAAGATATCATGTAAACTGTAAAGATACCTATCATCATCATTTTTTGGTTCTAAGAAGTCCTGATCCTAATGCTTACACCAAGTAAGGCTTTGAATCAATCAAAATATTGACCTCAATGAATTCATCAAGTAGGAGAAGGGATTCCCGCAATAAGAGATGCCCATTAATAGTTGATGGATAAGTGTGGGATGGACTAAGTCGAACCTAGAGTTAATGTTTTAAATAAAGGAGAGGTGGGATTGAAATGTTGTACTAAGGAAACCCAATAACCTGTGAAAAATATCAATTGATTCCTGAAGTGTAGAGTGAAGGTTTCTTATCCACCATAGTTAGGGAAGGTTGGGCACACAACAAAAAATCCAACCTTGTACGAAACACAAATACTCAAAGGATATAATTTTTAATGAGGCAAAAATAGTTAAGATTGTTTTTCCAGGAGGGTAAATTATATAACTCTTAGAAATTGTAGTTGCTAGAAATCATGGAAGATTGAGGGATCTGGAAATTACCATTACAGAAAATTGGGGGCAAAGGAAGCTCTGAAAACCACCATTATTGGAAATCAAAGGCGAATGTGGATAAATGGGGAAATTTAATTGGGATAAAATGATTTTTTCCACTATTTCTCATAAATATGGTCGGGCTAACCATAGTTTCATTTTTTCTTATATAGTGGGATAATTAATCATTATTATAGAAAACTATACTATAAAAAAATTTCTCCCATTGAAAATTTGAAACCCTCTAATTTCTCCCATAGATGAAATTTTGCCCCTAAAATTATCCTTGCTTTCAGACATGCAATTTGCAATTTATCAAAAATGAATGACTATTTCAATTGAAAAATGAATCTTTTAAGATGATAATATTTTACTATCTTTCTTTTTCCAAAAGGTAATCCAAATCTACAACAAAGGTTCACAAAGTTAATTCAAACATATAATATGTTCAAATTAATTCAATTCTACTAATTAGGAAAGAAGATTTTCAATGAAAATGTTTCAATGGTATTATTTTTCGAAGAAGTTCTCAAATTAGTGTAAAACTACGAAGCATGATTCTATTTTGATTTACAATTTACATAAAATATTTTCAAATGTTAAAAAATAATCAATGATCGAAGAAGTAATGCATTTTTTTAAAATAAATTGAAAATTAAAGCAATTATTTCCTTTTAATCCCGATTAATCATCAATTTAAAAATTCCATGTGATAAAGTGACATAAGAACTAGGTAATTTATTTAATTTTAAAACTCTTAAATTGAAAACGCTCTCAAGCTAATTAATTCAAATATGTTTACACTTGAGATCCATGTTTCTCATGTGCAAGATCACATGAGGTGCAAGCATAGAGGATACAAGGAACTCATACACAATAATAAGACTTAAAACATTTACACTTGAGATACATGTTTCTTGTATGCAAGATCACTTAGAAGTGTAAGCACATCGGATACATAGAGATTCGATATGCTTCTAAAATTCAAACTTCTTTACACTTGATATCCATTTTTGTCATGTCCAAGATCGCCTGAAGGCACAAGAATAGAGGATACACAGAGCTCATATATGGTTGATAAGGTAGGAAGAATGAAGATTACCTCTTGCACTGTGATGGTTGATGAAGATCCTTTGCTGGATGATCTTTCTCACTTGCGACTCCTTAGATCTTACTCTTCTAACAACAAACCATAAGAAATATAAACTAGATATAATTGCCTACTAATTAGTTATCACAAGAAATTAAGGTGAAATGGAATTGATTCATATTAATTTAACAAATGAAATACTTATAATCCTTGCCATGGAGATGCTTTCTTCCTACTTTGTTTTGATCCAATCCACCTTCCAAGCCCTTGATCACCAAAATTATTTGAAGTAAAAGACTTCATTGTGTAATCCTTAAGCATAACTTTTCTTCTTTCATGTGTTTTACTTCACCCCAAATTCCTTCTTATATAGTTGTAGGATTTGGTTGATGAGGGAGAAACTCTTATTGCGTGATTATAATTTCAACTTAATTTCCTTCATTACCTAGTTTTCCATAGTTTTTCAAGCATTTGCTTGATTAATTCAGGATTGCAGGCACAAAATGCATATTCCATGTTTTTTCATTCCACTCTTAGCATGTGGAGACTAGATCTTAGCTTTTGGTGGGTAATTCAATCACAGAACTTTGCCCCTTTTAGTTTACTTATTCGTTCACTCACATTTTCCATTTGTTAAAGTGGTGGTTAGATCAAGAGATCACGTCTCTTGTTGTGTTTGGTTTCTATCTTCATGTTGTAGGTAAATAGTATATTGTGTTTCCGGAATTCACTATTTAAGGGTGTTAATTTTAGTGTTAGTAGTTCCTTATTAGCAAAGGGTTGGAGCTATAGTTTCCCTAATAGCATAGCTTTTGGTAATCGTCATATCTATCATGCCAATGTAGAAGGTCATGGTGGTGGTCACAATATGTAAAAAATTGTAAGTATTTCACCTAGTCATGAAGAGGAGTGGTGATATTTTGGGTTAGAAGAATTGTGGGTGTAATGTGTAACTAAGTTCTAGCTCAACATCACCCAAGTAAATATGTTCATCAATATTTCATAAAGCTGAAATTTTTTAATTAAGTATTGTACAGTGGATTACCTTATTGACTATTAGTGTCTCTTATGGAATTAATTTATATGAATAACCCTAATGAAGGTCAATATTTGGTCAACCTAATCCTTTGCTTCTATTCCATCTAATATATGCTTCTAGGTAAACTACTCCTATTTTGAAACAAGTTCAAAAGAGTATATATANTAATTTTGAGGCCCAATTCATCACAGTGATATTTAAAGACAATGCTTCTCACATGGAAAGATGCAAATGAATATGCATACTTTATGGTAATCTTGAGAAAGATTCTTAATCTAAATGGCTCAGTGATATCATGACGTGTATCATAAGAACATGCACTTACCTATGCACCACCCATGTTGTGTCATTTTTGTGTATATTCATAACATTCTAAATCCATTTCATGTTTTTATTGCGGTGCCTCTTAATGCCACTAGAATGTAATTTCCAACTTGCATACTCTTCATGTCTTGTCGTTTAAAATTACAATATAATCAATCCATTTATATTAATCTCTAGCTTCAAAATTATTCTTTAAAAAAATAAGGAATCTTAATATCCAATCCAACATAAATACATTTTGTTACATGATCACCATCTCTAAATGACAAAGGAGTTTTCCAAAAGAGTCTTCCATGACCATATTTACAACTCCCTTAACATACACAACTTTGCAAAATAATCTAAATAATAATCTAAATATCACATGAATGGTTGGAACTCCAATAATACTTGTTGCCTTATGCCACTTGGAAAAATAATTCAAGTAGCACATGGATTCCTCAAATTAAAAAACATTCCCTGAACTAAATTTTCCTCTTCTCTGTGTCCATATATATTATGGAGTCGATTGACATGAAGATATTACAACACTTACTCTTGATGCTCACTTACCTTGTCCAAAGTACGATAGATTAAGGAGTGATGTTTACTTACGCTGTCCTCGATTTAGGTAGTTGCCAGGGGAAGGAAGACTCACTAAATTGAATTAATTGATATGGTAATATGAAAAGTATTTGTTTATACTTACTAAATAATAAAATGTTATAAGGGTGTGTGCAAGAAGTTGAGGGACCCTTTAGATGCAATGGTGGAGTGAAGTCATTCACTCTTGATCCAAAAAAAAGAAATCAACCCAAGCAACACCGAACCTACCAAGCCTAGTCCCAAGGCTGGCAATAGTCATGCCAACTAGGATAGTAAACAAAATCGCACCTCTGTTTTAGTCAAGCTAATCGCGCACGCGATTTCCTTTGCTAAAATGGAGGCGCGATTGTTAAAACCTGTTTTTTATTTTAAATCGGCCGAGGCCGTCTTTTTCCCATTTTCGGCGCGGCTATTGGATGAACGAAGAAGAAACCTAGACTGTGCATACGCGATTTTGGGTGTGCTTGAGCCCTCCATCTCCACCTTTGGATTAACCTTCCCTTTGTGAGGTATTTTCTTCAATTTTTTTCATGTTTTTTTCATTTTCTTCATCAATTTATTTTCCTTAGATTGAAAAATTAAACCATATTAAATTAAATTATGGCCAATTGAAACAAAAACCCAATGGAATTGCCCAATTGAAACAAAAACCCGATGTAATTGGCCAATGGAAACAAGAACCCCAATGTAATTGGCCAATTGAAAGCAATTCCTCAATTTAATGATAAAAATGAAATAATTTTGATTATTTAACAAAATTCCCATGCCCAATGGAAACCAAAACCCCAATTAACTCAAAAAACAAATGAATATATTGGGATTTTTTCTTTGTCATGTTTTTTTTTTTGACATTTTGTACACTCTAATGTTGAGTCTTTAAGTTGTGTATTTTATATAGTTGGTTGTGATATGATCCAAACCATCCCATTGTATCTATGATAACAATTATTGATGTAGGAATTGACAAGTGGCCTCATCTAAAGGTATTACCCTACCTTTCTCATAGAAATATAGTCACCCTCATTAACAATAGCTACCATAACCATTGAATATCACCCTCATCAAAATGATAATAATCTTCATTATTAATAAATGNGAGAGAAAAAGACAACAATATGCTGATGGCTTGAGTTACAATGAGGTAAAAAAGCTGAAAATAACAAAACAAGCCATCTATTCATTGTTTAGACTACCTGGGACGGATAACATCCTAGAGGTCAGTGGACCACATATTTCTATTGAGTGGTGCACTTTTCCATCCATCAGAGACAACTGGATGGATAGGTGGTACATGGTTTTTGACATTCCCCCTCACAACAATAGGGAAGTACCGATGTACTTCCTCCGAAAATTGTATGNNAGATCCTCACAAGGATCCTTGTGAATCCATACCAAAATCCACAAATAAACACCTTATAATTTCGATGAAACTTCTTGAAGTTGCTCTTCCAAGAACATCAATAA
>LPNX010425572.1:0-37633 GCA_001517045.1 Pseudotsuga menziesii
ATAATCATATAGTCCACAATAATAAAGTCCACAAATGACAAAGTCTAAGGGAGATCCCCAAGCCAACCATCCAAAGATAAATCATCACGATGACTACGATTGACTGCAGTATGCCCCTGGCCTTCCTCATCAGCCTGACGAAGAAGAAAGTCCAGGTTTGACAACTGCAGAAGTTAAAAGCGTGAACTCTGCAAGTCAGTTACATCCCACATATTTAAATTACATGTACAAGGTGACAAAATTAAATATATATATGAAACATAAATCTATGAACTCACCTCGGTGGAGTTGAGTGTCAGATCTGGGATGCTATCACCCACCTGCCTAGATGGGCCTTCACCAGCAACCGGCTGGTGAGCGGCATCCCACTCATGTGTAAACATCATGGAAGCTCCAACACCCTCTTCTGCAGATGTATGTATCTCATCTGCAGCTGTATGTATCTGTGTCTGTTTCCATGACATGAAAATTTAGTTATATTAATTAATTACAATTTGAACTTGAGAATTACAATTTGACCATGTAAATTATAATGTGATGATAACTAAATTTCAATTGGAAGAGCTCGTTGGATGTAGAATTAAATTCCCCATCCAACGAGTACCCACTCGGCATACTTTTGGCGGACCTCGCTACCCCAAAAACAAGAAATACGTGAAAAACCATGATGATGATGTCATCATCATGTTTTTTCAGGTATTTCTTATTTTTGGGGTAGCGAGGTACGCCAAAAGTATGTCGAGTGGGTACTCGTTGGATGCGGAATTCAATTATGCATCCAACGAGCTCTCTCGATCAAAAATTGAGTAAAAACACGGGTAGATATGTCTAAAATACAAACAAAAAAGTAGTTTTTTCTTTTCTTCCTTCAAAATTAATAAATATTATTTTATTATTTTAACTATTATTTTATTAATTTTTTTTAGGAGGCCCATTTTGAGTTCAAATTTCCTCTAATGAGTGATATGTGTGCACAAATACAAGATAACCAGTGATGTAGTGTCGGAATGTGTTGATTGCAAACACAACAATAAGGAACTCTTACTAGTCACCATGTAATTCATCTATTCCAGAGCTAAGTTCTTGTTGTCATAATAGATGGTGTAAGGTTTCTTATATTCTTCTTGTCCCAATAAAACCCCAATAACAGTATGAGACGCGTCTAAGGAAATGTGAAATGGCAGAGCCCAATTTATCCCTTACAAGACTAGGGATGTAAATAACAATGCTTATAATTTTCCAAAAGCAACTTGGAAACTATCAGTTCATAAGAATTTTGCATCTTTCATAAGTAATGAAAACAGGGGGAATGCAAGTTTGGAATAATATTCAATAAAACGGTGATAGTACCTAGTTTTTTCCCAAAACTATACATACCTCTTTCTACTTTTTTGGAGGAATCATGCTCAAAATTAACTGAACATTTGATGGATTGACTTGTATCCCTACAGCAGAAAGCGAATGTCCAAAAACCACTCCTTTTGTCATCGGCATGTGGTATTTTTTAGTACTCAACAAAAAAAATTGTTTGTTTACAATGTTTGAGTGTTTTCTTTATATTGGACAGTGCTTGAAATTTAGTGCCATATGGTGTGAAATCATCCATATATACTCCAATGTTGTCATTGACTATATTAGAAAAAATGCCCAGGATTGTTCTCTATAGGGTAGCAAGTGCATTACAAATCCCAAAAGGGAGGACACAGTATGCAAATATACCCCGGGGGAAAGTAAAGTTTGTATTATCTTGATCTTCAAGAGAGATTTGGATTTGATTATATCCGTTGAAACCATCAAGGAAATAAAAATGACAAAATACCATCTAGCATTTCATAATTATTTATGTAATATTTTTAAATACCACCACTAATTAAAATACACACACTGGATGAAATCCCCTTCTCAAGAAGAATTAAAAATGAGGAAAAATATTTTTGATATTGTTTCTTGATCTTTATTTCCACAGATTCAAGTCTCTATTCCCTAACATTCATGGATTCACACATGTTATGCTTTAAAACTCCACGTTTTGATTAAGGTACTTGTTAACATCACTAGGATGTCATGCATTCAAGAATAGATATTATATGAACGCATTCATAACATCAATAAAAATTGATTTGAAAGGATGTCCAATCCATTTATAGTCTTGATTTAATGGGCATTTATATAATGATATAGGTGGTTGGAGCGGTTGCATAGGCTCCAACTAATCACCCATTTAAGGTGCATAATTATATATTATTGTATGAATATGATGTCTTGTACAAAACATAAGTAGAACCCTCAACATATCCCCTTGAACCCCAAAATTTGTCTTCATCCTAAAGAGAACAAAGAAATGTGCAGCAACATACTAGGTCTCTACTCCTACTAAAGAATTCCTTATTATGCTTCAACCATGCATATTGATTTGCATAGGTAACTCAACCGTAGTAGTCACTAGCTTCAGAGGAAGGTGTTCATATACAAGGTTCTATTGTGACCTATTACTCTTCATCTTTTGTCCTAGATACAATAGGTTCAAGTGCAATCCATGAATCTTCAATATTGGCTCACCCCATCCTTCCACAACTCTCCATGGTGTGAGCATCTTACCTTCTAGGCTCTTCCAACTTACCATTTATCTTCCTTCTAGCATTTGAGTTTATTAGAATTTGAATTCCATTTATATCTTCAAGTAGATAGTTATAATAATGTTTGCAGAAAAAGAATGGAGAATGAAGATACAAACTAAACAAAACAAACCATACAAGAAACAGACAAGTATTGCTCAGGAATTTATAGTATCATTCACAATAATAATATTTGGTGTTACAATAGTTTACATAGGAAATAATTGGAATGCATGGGATATGATTTCAAATATCCCAAGTGGATATGACTGTATCTAACTGAATCTCTAACTCATGCTCTCTCAATCAATATCGGAGTCCAAAATCAACTCCTAGATGTCCAACCAACTCAAACAACCAATGACAGCTAGTTAACTTAGTGCAACTGAGTGTGATAGGTGGGGAAGGGCGCCTACTCCACATGCATCCATGAATTATCCATGCAAGACATGCACTAACTAACTATTTGTGAACTAAATGAAATTAACTGAGGGCTAACTGAGACTAACTAGTACTAACTCCAACTCACTGAAGTAGGTTGGTGTCAGGACTCCCAGTGACTCCTAAAATGTAGGGATTGGTCTAGCAGGCACCCAAACCAATGCATGCACATGTAGTAAGTGGAAGTTAACCTCTAGTAGTGTTCCCCACACTCCAGTGACTGGTACATGTGGCCCCTTTAGGTCAAGTGGACCCAATTGTACTAGTAGACCCAATTGATTAATTAAGGTTCCTAAGTTAGGAAAAAATAATCTAATATACATGGACCAAGGGAGGATTGATAATCCTAACAACCCTCTCGAATCCTAACTTGGACAATTGTGGGCCCTGGAAACAAGACCATATGTTACCCAAATATAATCTAAAATATAATAAAAAATGTTGCTTAATACAACTGAGGAAACAGGGGAAAACCTCATGGGAAAATCCCCCCCTCAAAAATAAGCAGGAAAATAATCTGCAAGCTATCTTTAGAAGAAAGAAGCTTCCTCCTTCGCAAAATAACTTGAGAAAAAACAATGCTGTAAATTTGCAGCTCTATGCAACAGCATGGTCCATCAATGGACCTCTCAGTGTACTTCTGAACTGATGAATCTATTTTTCTCTTCTGGATGGTGAAGGTAGGGAACGATCAAGTTTCTGCTTCTATGGGCCATGTAGCTGATCATTCGCCTTCATCAAGTAGCACCGACCTGGAACTTTGTTGCACCATACTGTAGAGATAGTGCAACATGCTCATTCTGATACTGGGACCTTGTTCTTCTTCTATCTTCTGTATCTCCAGCACCTCTTCCAGCTACATCAATAAGCTTTTGAGCCCATTTGGGTTTAGGCTTCTGATTAGGAATAGGTTCTGGATCTGGATCTAGAATCTCTTGAGATTCAGTCTTAGTAACAGGATCATGTTACATGTGGTCTTATTCATCTGAATATGAAACATGTAGTACATCATCATCATCATCAAAAATAGGTGGAGAAATAGTTATACCTTCCTATTATACTAGAGGAGCATCATGCAGTTGATCTTCTTTGAACTGGACACTTCTTGCAATGAAGCATATTCTGGTTGCAACCTCCATCCGTTTGTAAGCTTTTGCATCTTCTGCATATCCCAGCTGAATGCATTCGCTACTTTGGGCTTGGAAGGCCTTCCTCTTGTCAAGTGGTATTCTGTCCCAAGCTTTGGAACCAAAAAATCTCAGATGAGAGACGTTGGGCTTATACCCATGCAATGGTTTGAATCGAGTCACCCCAAACACTGACTTGTAGGGCACCCTATTCTGCAAATACGAAGCACATTTTCCCGCTTCAGCCTAAAGAGAAGGAGTTAGATGCTTGTCATGGAGAAGGCATGTTGCCATCTCTTTCAGTTATCTGTTCTTCCTCTAAGCCACACCATTCTGATGTGGTGTGTATGGAACTGAGTGTTCCATTCGAATCCCCTCTGATTCACAAAAACTCTAGAAATATCCTTTGAAGTACTCTCCTCCCTTATCATATCTTATTGACTTGATCTTCTTATTGAAATTGTTCTCAACCATAGCTTTAAAAACTATAAAAGTCTCAAAAACTTCTTATTTTTGTTTCATGAATTAGATCCAACAGTACCGTGAACAATCATCAATAAAGGTGAGTAAGTACCTACAACCATTAATGGAGTTTGTGGGCATAGGTCTTGATACATCACTATGTATCAAATCAAGTGTAGAGGTAGCTCTATGTGCTTTCCCAACATCATACTTCTTTTCTGGATGCTTACCTACCAAGCAACCAACACATACTCCATCGAAAGTTTGGATGGAGGGAAAACCTTCAACCATTTTATCAATGTGGAGTAGCTTTAGATATTTGAAATTGAGATGGCCAAATATATCATGCCAAATCTTCCTGGTATTGTTAGCATGAGACAATAAATTTTTAGGAGGAGAAACATGTAAGAAATGTGAGAACTCATAAGCTTTGGTAAAGTTATTTTCAATACCTTTCACTACAAGTAGCCCAGTGGCTTTTTTTGTAATCTCAACTGATTCTAAATTGAATTTAACTCTCTTAGGAGAGCCTGTATGATTCATATGGTAAACAAACAACAGGTTAGCAGCAAGGGAGGGCACATATAATACATTCTTGAACTCACCATGCTTCGCTCTGACTGATCCCTGTCCTTCTACTGGAATCTGGGAATCATCTCCCATGTGAATTTCCAGCCCCTTTGTTTGTGAGAGGGTAGAGAAGGATTCTTTGGAAGCAATCATGTGATTGGAAGCTCCAGAATCTATTATGTATGCTGAGGATGGAGAGATAGTTGCTTTCGAAGCATGACACCTTTTGGTATCTTCTGTCTGTGGTTCTTCATTGGGCTTCTTTGCTCTTGGGGAAGCAATGTTATGCTACTTGAGAAGAGCTGACATTTCATCAATTTATTTCCTCATACACTGATCTTCAAGATGGTACCCCTTTTCACAATAAGGACATAACTTCTTTTCAAACTTCTTCTTCTTAGATCCGGAGGCCCCTTAGGAAGTTTGTTGATTTTGTTGAGGATTCGAATCAGCTTCCTTTGGCTCCTTCTTCTTTGATTTCCCCTTTTCTTGCACTTTGGAAGAGTCAAAAACTAGGAGAGCTTGATCTTTGGATGTCTTGATGACTCCCATTCTCATCAATTTGTCTTGCTCCTTGATTAAGGACTCGGAAAAATAATCTAAGGAAGGAACCTTCCAATCAAGAAATCTTTCTTGCTTGGAATGAAATATGGAAACAAATACATAATACTCAGGGCCTAGTTCGTTGAGTATGGAAAGGACATTCTGCTCATCCTTCCGCTTTATTCTGCATTGTCTGCACTAGAGTACTAGAGACTTTAATTTAGTAAAGAATTGCTCAATAGTCTCGAAACTGTTGGGATATAAAGATACCAACTCATTCTCTAGAATGTGTCCCCGAAGCTCATCTTGTTTGTTAAACAAGATATCAAGCTTCTCCCAGGATTCTATGGCATTCCTCAATCCTTCTAGGTGGAAGAGGAGATATTTGGAAATATAAGTACATAAGTATGCTAATGCTTCATCACAACAGTCCAAAAACTTGTTCCACTCTACCGATTGATGAGGCTCAGGCTCCCATCCATGTATGATCTTGTGGTAGCCATGCTTGCACAAGGCCAGCTACTAATCAATCCTCCAATCATGATAATTGGAAGTTGTGAGGATCCGTGGTTCAGGAGTTTGAGAACTCATAATTGCTCCTGTTGGAAGTACTGCAAAACTTCACACAAGCTACGTAGCACCTATCAATTTCACTACAATAACACACTAAAACATATGAACTATTAGAATCATGCTTTTCCTCCTGGAATGAACATATTTTCAAGGTCCTTCACGCCCTCTCCACTGTTGTTAATAAATACATAGCTAGCAAATCATCATAGGGGAATTCTATGGAAAACCAACTGCTTCTGATGTTCGATGGGGAGAAACAAGAATGAAACCTGCCTGAAAAGTCTCTGATACCATATTAGAATTTGAATGCCATTTAGATATTCAAGTATATAGTTCTAATAATGTTTGCAGCAAAAGAATGGAGAACAAAGATACAAACTAAACAAAACAAACCATACAAGAAACGAACAAGTATTGCTCAGGAATTTACAGTATCATTCACAATAATAATATCTGGTGTTACAATAGTTTACATAGGAAAGAATTTGAATGCATGGGATATGATTGTATCTAACTGAATCTTTAACTCATGATCTCTCAATCAATATTAGAGTCCAAAATCAACTCCCAGATGTCCAACCAAATCAAACAAACAATGACAGCTAGTTAACTCAGTGCAACTGAGTGTGGTAGGTGGGAAAGGGCGCCTACTCCACATGCATCCATGCATTATCCATGCAATACATGCACTAGCTAACTGTTTGTGAACTAACTAAAAGTAACTGAGGGCTAATTGAGACTGATTAGTACTAACTCCAGCTAACTAGAGTAGGTTGGTGTTGGGACTCCCAATGGATCCTAAAATGTAGTGATTGGTCTAGGAGGAACCCAAACCGATGCATGCATATGCAGCAAGCGGCAGTTAACCTCTAGTAGTGTTCCCCACACTCTAGTGACTGGTGCATGTGGCCCCTTTGGGTCAAGTGGACCCAATCATACTAGTGGAACCAATTACTTAATTAAGGTTCCTAAGTTAGGCAAAATTATTCTAATAGACATGACCAAAGGAGGATTAATAATCCTAACAGAGTTCACAACCCAAATATTTTTATGCAAGTCTGAACCAGGGGGATTAATCAGTTCAGTTGTTCTTGCATCATCATTTATGTGTTATGCTCTTTTCTATGCGATTTTAGATGGCTCTTCCTTGAATTCCTTCATCTTCTTATGTCATGAGGATTTATAATTCCTACAATTTATTATTCTACATGTTCAATGTGTGTGATCAGGTAGTTACTCTAGGTTGTCATCATCGATGCATGACTTGATTTGAATTACAAAAATTTATGTCCATCAAGGATGACTAATTTGCCTACAGACCAAATTACATTACAATGGAAGAGTGGATCACCTACATTAATGGATCATTTTTAAACCCATTTGTTCTTTAATAGGTTTCAAATTTTACAATAGAGTCACTTATGGATATCCATGACTCAATCAAATCAGCATGGACAAGACTAACAGACTCTTAGATTCAATTAGAATATCATGTTGATTTTTGAGAAAATATGAAGATATTTGAACTTTAAAACTCTAATTGCATAATTACTGAACACTAGAATCAAGAGAACATCCAATCGCATAAATCATTCGTCCACAACACAAGATGTACCCTAGTAAAAACCTCAAAATAATGAGGATGAAAAAACCAGCAATTCTTCAAATTATATTGTATGATAGATTAAAGAGAACGTCTTTTACACAATAGTAGATTACTTTCAACACGCCAAGTGCAAGATAAGAGAGAACAATTATCAATAGAGAATAGAGATCAACTGTATCAACTTTCCATGTTCCTAGCACATTAATAACAAGCCAGAAACAGTGCCATGCAAACTATAGTGAATGGTTTCATGCCATTGGTGCACCACATGTAGAGAATAGTGAATTTCCTCTTTGATAATTAACATGATAAATTTGATTTATCATCATGCATAAAATATGTGCCTTGTCTTTCATCTTTGACATTAACTGAGGTTTAACTGACTCTAGAGTGAACTCGCCATCTAACTGAATGTATGATCACTTAGTTAACATGCTAACTTAAGTATCATCATGCAATAACTCAAGTGTCATCATGTGAACACTTTATTAACTAAAGTTGATCCAGGTGCCCAGGTGCACGACGAGAAACAATAGTTCGATTGAATGAATTAGAACTGTTATGGCATAAGCATATTAAAATAAGCAAAGAATGAAATACACTACACACAAAGAAACATATACACATAGACAAAATTCAAGAGTTCGAACAAATCTCTGTTGTTCTATTACTTCTCTATTACTTTCTTATATATTACAATAGTGTGCATGTTTATATAGAGTGTTGAGATTCTTGGGTGTCTACTCTTTATGTTTAGTTACAAAGAAGTTGGAATGATTTGGAATCCCAATCATTACAAATGACTGGAAGACATAGAGATAATTTGTTGTAGTCGTGTCGACATGTTGGTGTCAACAATGCATGTTGAGATGCGGAACCTGTCGAGGTCGTGTCAAGATTCACACTTATCAAAGTCAAAAAAACATGCCAACTATTGGGTGGATCATTCTGCCTTCCTTAAGAAACAATAGCCCCCATTGTTTGCTCATTTAGATGAGGAAACTTGTTGGTGATTTCAGTAGCATAGTACCACTTTCCTTGTGTTAGGAGATGTACAACTTTAGCTGCTTGAAACAAGGGAATTTTGTTCATACTTGTATGGTGTATGCATTGTCCCACGATGGCGCCGCAAGGAAGAGGCACTTGAACATATGGATGGATCTCTTCAGGTTCTGTTGTTTGCAATTCGTTATGTTCCAAGAATGGTGAATTGTATGGTCAAAGTAGATCCATATTGAATACTAGATGCATACCTAAGCATGAATGAATGTCAAGCTGGAAAGAATTTTCTCCAATCTAATTAAGGATACTATACGGGCCATATCGCAAAGGATTCAGCTTTCTATATGGACCAGTGAAGCGTTCCTTCTTGAGATGCAACCAGACCTAATCCCTAATTTGAAATCAATGAGGAATACGATGGTTATCATGTCAGGAATTATATTTTTCATTAGCTCGTTGCAACATTTCTTCTCCTTGTTTCTGGATGTTGTCTATTTGGTCTCAAAACTTCAATGCTTTTTCAACTTCTCGTCGGTCAGAGACGGTGTCGTTCAACTGTGTTGATGAACTGATCAATTTGATGGGAGTTCAGGGTTGAAATCCATAACATATATTGAATGGACTCTTTCTCGTAGAGTTGTGTTGAGCATGATTGTAACTGTGTTGAATGTATGGGAAACTTCCATCCCATGTTTGATGAAGCTTGTGGTTGTACAAGCAGAGAAGTTGTACTACCAAGCGATTCACAACTTTCATATTTCCATCTACTTAAGTATGGAAAGTTATCGACAAGTTGTTTCCAGAGAGTATTCCAAAATATACTGACAAATATGGCATCTATGTTGGAAATGATGGTCATCGAAAAGCCATAGTGTTTCCAAACATGTTCAAAGAAGATTTTAGTAGTTTGTTGTGTTGTCGTAGTCTTCTTGCATGGAATGAGAATATCCATATTGGAAAATATTTCGACTACTACTAAGTTTGCGCCACATTGATGTTTGGTAGTAGGAAATCTTGTCAGGTAGTCCATAGAAATAGATTCTCATGGTTGACTAGGAACTCGCAAAGGATTATACAATCCTTGTCGTTGATTCCATGGTTTATCAATGGCACAAACCACGCATGATCGAATGTAACTATTGACGTCATATTTAATTAAATGCCAATAAAAATACTTTTGGAGGATGGAAAGGGTATTTGCTACTCCAAAATGTCATGCAGTCTTGTTGTAGTGCGCGTCCCAAATGAGCTTCTATCGGTGCTCACATGTCGGTACACAAAGATGTCTAAGCTTGTATAGCAACTTATCTTTCAAGAAGTAGTCAGTAGTGTATGACGGGTCGGTTTGAAGCTGTCAATAAATTACAGTATATAAAATACAAGTGAGTCCAAGTAGTGGTGTCATAACCCTACATACTCATCACTATAAGAAGTAGAGTAATGGGTGGTCGACTTAGACAATTGGTTGTGGCATTGGCTTTACCTTTCCGATACTTAATTACCAACTGAAAATGTTGAAGGTAATTAATCCACTTGAGTTTTCGAGTTGTTTTTAAATTCGATTGGGATGGGGAAAACCATAGGGGCTTGTGGTCAATGAGGATGATTGTTTCATTCACAAGGATGTAATGTATCCATTGCTTAATGTCTTGCACAATGGCATACAATTCCTTTTCATACATTGAATACCTTCTAACGATGTCATTGAAATTTTTGGAATGAAAAGCAACTGGGTGACCAGACTGAGTGATCACTGCACCCAAAGAATAGTATGATGTGTTCGTCTCAATCTCAAAAGTATGATGCAAGTCCAATAACACAAGTACTAGTACAGTACAAATCTTGTGTTTGAGATGCTAAAAATCTTGTTGTTGTATCAATGTCCATTTAAAGAAAACTTTCCCATTTCCCTTCGTTAACTGATTCAAAGGCCAGGCTATGTGACTAAATCCAAGAATGAATCGTCGATAAAAATTCACCAAACCAAGAAAACTTCTTAGTTCATGAATGTTTTGAGGAATGGGAATATCTTTGAGTATTTATAATTTGTTTGGATTGACGTGAATGCCTGCATATTCAATTACATACCCCAAATATTTGATGTTGTTCTTCTCAAATGAGCATTTATCCATGTTCAAATAGAGTCGATATTTTCGAAGAGTGTCAAGGACTTGTCGAAACTGTCTGACATGTTCTTTCTGTGATCAACTAAAAAACAAGATATCTTCTAAATAGACAATGACACACTTGACAATGAAAGGTTAGAGAATGTCATCCATACAATGCATGAAGGTCATAAGTGCATTGGTTAATACGAAAGGCATTACTAACCATTCGAGTAATCCTTCCTTGGTTTTGAAGGCAATTTTCTATACATCGGTGGGCTCAGATAGAATTTGATGGTATCTCGACTTGAGGTCGAGCTTAGTAAATAACTTATCACCTTTTATGATCTAGATCTTGGGGCCTGAGACCCGGATGGCTTGGATGCCGAGAGAGGAGGAGATTAAAGCTGCAAAATTGTTATAATTTGATGCATAGAGTAACATACATAGAGTAAATAGCCCACATGGAGGGGTGAGGCTCAAAGAGAGTTATTTGAGCCTCACCTCTCAAACCATACTAAGAAAGACACTCAAAATGAGTAACCCAATAATGAAATAGAATAAGGGAAGTGGAGGATGTCAAAAATCCTTGAATGCTTTATTGAGAAGGCATAGAGCCTTTTTATAACATTATTACAATGTGCCTTCGAGGAATACCATGGGTTGTGAAATACCATGGATGAGAGAGGTGTAATGTGCCTTGAAGCCATACCATGGAACAAAACCATGAGTTGTCAATTGCCATGGATGAGAGAGGGTGGCCTCTCTGTTTAATGCTTTTATGATGACTGAGAGCATGTGGCCTCTCATTAAATGCTTTTATGACTCATACATCCGAATTTATACCATGTTCCCTCTGAAATTCGGATCATTCTTCCCCCCTTAGAAAATGATGGTCCCCATCATTTCATACTAAAAAGAGACCCATGATTACAATGTGTCAATTGCCACTGAAGAGAAGGGTTTTCTGTGGTTAATCCATAACCGTGGGTTTTGTGTGGTTGACCCATAACCATAACTGTGGGTTTTGTGTGGTTGACCCTTAACCATGGGTTTTGTGTGGTTGACCCATAACCATAACTATGGGTTTTGTGTGGTTGACCCCTAACCATAACTATTGGTTTTGTGTGGTTGACCCTTAACCATGGGTTTTGTGTGGTTGACCCCTAACGGTGGGTTTTGTGTGGTTGACCCTTAACCATGGGTTTTGTATGGTTGACCCATAACCATAACTGTGGATTTTGTGTGGTTGACCCCTAACCATAACGACGGGTTTTGTATGGTTTACCCATAACCATGGTTTTTGTGTGGTTAACCCATAACCATAATTACAATAGGATTTCATAAAAGTAAAAAAAAATGGTGTTTGGTGAAGTTGATGTCTCACTACAAATCCATTCATATATTTTGATGCAGGTGATGAAATTGAATTCCATTGAAGACCTATTTGAGATATTGAAGAGACCTTTCCATCCATATAACATACTCTGTCTATGGTGGCCCAAGGAGTGAGAAAATTGTTTCCGAAGCTCAAGGGACGCGCGTGCACTAGTTTTTCAGAGACATGTTGCTTCAATCGATGATATATCTAAAACCAAAGATCCAAATGAAAAACCACCAAATACCCATTTTAGATAACGGAAATATATTTCCAATGAGTTATGGTATCACCTTTGATATATTCTATGGAGTCCGTGATACTTGTTTGAAGTTGCGGCACATGAGGTCGCACTATGTACAAACATAGGTTGCTTCAAACAAGCACGTCTCACAAACTAGGAAGGTAAATGAGAAACCAAAAAATACCCATTTTAGGTGAAGGAAATATATTTTCAATGAGATATGGAAGATCCTCTGAAATTATATGTGCAAGTTGCAGTATCAGTTCAAATTTGTAAAGACGTGTTGATCTTCAGTTCGTATATTGCCAAGGGTTTGTAGAGCAAAATCGGATGTTGTAGAGATCATGGAACTTCCTCTTGAAACTTAGATATCCTGTATTGCCTGACGACCAACTGTGATGCCTACATTGTATGGCCCAGCAATGGATTCTACGTGTTCCAAAAGGAGGCTGAAAATTTATGCAAATCTTTGAACCCGAACTATGCTCAAACCCTCATTCCCATGGAGAGCGAATCCGATATGATACCAGTGATCCGAATCTTGGGGGATGAGACCCAGATGGCTTGGACGCCGAGAGAGGAGGAGATTAAAGCTGCAAAATTGTTAACATTTTATGCATAGAGTAACATACATAGATTAAATAGCCCACATGGAGGGGTGAGGCTCAAAGAGAGTTATTTGAGCCTCACCTCTCAAACCATACTAAGAAAGACACTCAGAACAAGTAACCCAATAATGAAATAGAATAAGAGATGTGGAGGATGTCAAAAATCCTTGAATGCTTTATTGAGAAGGCATAGAGCCTTTTTATAACATTATTACAATGTGCCTTCGGGCAATACCTTGGGTTCTGAAATACCATGGATGAGAGAGGTATAATGTGCCTTGAATCCATACCATGGAACAAAACCATGAGTTGTCAATTACCATGGATGAGAGAGGGTGGCCTCTCTGTTTAATGCTTTTATGATGACTGAGAGCATGTGGCCTCTCATTAAATGCTTTTATGACTCATACATTTGAATCTATAACATGTTCCCCCTAAAATTCGGATCATTTTAGACAGTCAATGAGTTTGTCTATCCTTGGAAGAGGGTATCTATTCTTCACTGAAATTTTGTTGAGAGCCTGATAGTCGATGCGCATGTGCCAAGTCCCATATTTATTTGGAACCAGGACAACTGGACTTCCATGAGGAGAGGAGTTGGGTCGGATGTGACCTTTGTTGATCAAATCCTGAATCTATCTGTGATTCTCTTCATTCTCAATAATGGATCTTCTCTAAACAAATGTGATAGGTAAATAAGAACCAAGAACAAGTTCTATGGATTTTTTTACCTAGAAATGTAGAGGTACTCCGTCTGGCTCTTGAAATACATTCTGGTATTCATCAAGAATATAGTTGATCTGTTGTTATTGTTGGGATCTGCATTATCCAGTGAGTCAAATATTTTTTGTAGTATTCTTGGAATGTTGAGGCTTAATCATGATCAAATTGAATGTATGAGCATTGTTGATAAGCTTATTTGTTTGTTTGGCAAATACCATCACAACCTTTAATGTAGGTCATCGTTCTGGTATGTCATACCATTGGTTATGTACTTTGACAATCACCTTCTGAGACCGTGATTGATAACTTCCATGTCAATCCCATAAGTAATGTTTCCCAAACATCGCATCAGCTATGGAAAGTGGTGACATGTCACATAGTAATTCATCTTCAAAAGGATTAATGAAGTAGGTGACTCTGCATTTCTAGGTGATTCTTAATTCATGTCCATCCTTCATCCAACCAATGTTATAGGGTTAAGGATTTGGAGTGGTGGCAAGTCCAAGTTTCTTCACGATATATTTTGAAACAAATTTCTTTTGGCTACCATTATCCACAATCAGATGTAATGGATTTTTTTTGTTAGTTTTTCTTTAGATATGAATATTTTATCTAGGATCTTTATCTAAAGGAATAAAAAGTACAAAAACATGCAAAATATATAAAACATACACAAGACATAAATATTTTCACCAGGGAAACCATAAAGGAGAAAATCCTGCAAACTTCCTCATAATAGTAAGATTATCAAACCCACTAACAAGAAGTATTTGGCAGTTATTTATCTCTCCTCCTTTGTCTCTCTCTCTCTAATGTGAACTTGAGAGTGTGAGGTGTGTATAAATGAGGGAGAGCACTCCCTATTTATACCCTTTAATTGACTTCCCAAAAATAATATGAGGACCCACTTGTATTCCCTAATAGGACCGACTTCTCCTAGAGAGACTCCAAATACACGTTACATGATGTTACACTGGGGACTATTTCCCCGACTTACAATGGTGGTTGTACCTCAAGGTATAGACACAATTAAGACATCTCGAAAGGAGGTAAACACATATCCAATGGGGGTACAACAACATACAATGATAACATAATCATAATATCTTCCGAAGTTACAAATACATCAACGCTCCCTCTTAACTAGGAAGGTATTCTCTCTCTTCTAAAGTCATCAACGCATATGGTCAAGTCTTCATCACATATTCATCATCATGGATTCATAGATTCAGCATCATATTTATTGACATCATCATATTCTTATCGATCATCAAATGGTACTATCTATCATCGAAAGTTCCTACAAAGCCACCCCTATCTCGACTAGGTGTAGGCCTAGTCCTCATCCAGGTATTCATCACATATTAAGCAATCCATCTTGTAGGAATGGTTCAGGACCTTCTTTACATTGCCACTAAAATAACCTATGTCTCCTACCTTCATCTCATTGTATCCAAATCATCTATTTTATCCTACATAGAACATAACAAAGAACACATATTTTAGATGCAGACCACCTACATTCTTTCACCATAGGAGTAAGTCATGATATTTTCACAGCATTATGACAACCTACAACTTCTACTATGTGAGAATATCCTAGGAGAACACACGGTGTATTGCATCACTACGCAGTCAACCTACATTATACCGGTAAAGGGAGAACCGCCTAGGTGCACCTCTCATGTTTCATGACATTATCATCTCAACATGGGAACACATATATAGATATATGTAAGGACTGATTATGACCAAACAAATTACTACATCAGTACCTTTTACGTTTCAAGTCAACCTCAAGAACTTATTACATATGAACAACCTGCTAGGATCTTTTTCGTTAAGACAACCTTCAAGGTGTATTACATTTGAGTAACCTACGTATCATGCCAGGGATCTTTTTACATTTATAAAACCCACAAGACTTATTACATTCAAGTAACCTATGTATCACTCTAGGGCTCATATTTACACTCAAATAACCTGTCACGGGACTGATTACGTCCAAGGATAACCTGGGAGCTTCACTAGGATTGATTACATCCGAGGACAACCTACAAGACTAATTACGTCTGAGCATCCTACTTCACCAATATTTTTCCTGCTCGAACAACCTGTCTCATTTACCATGTGAGATATTATGCCTCATCTATTTCTAGCATAGAAACACATCGGGACTGATTCTAACCAATACATTCCTATGATCATTTCATATGATCCCATTTTAGTGACACATAAGGATACTTAGGTTACACAAACTCCAAGGTCAACTTCACAATTTTTTGGTAGTTTCCCTACTTCTTGTTTCACCCCTGAGGCCATTTCGACTAGGATGATATCATTTTTATTATCCACCATTGAATCATATTTATAATATGATTTTATAAAATGTAACTATCAATAGATCTAGGATCTATTAACAATAGAGATTCCTTACCAAATATTTTGCATGCCATCTCTATAACAGTTGATTAATGTACTTCATGTCGGTTGTTGATCATTGCATGTATCTTATGTGCCTTTCCAAAGTCACCTACAATAGTTTGTCTCTATCTTGGGCCAACTCCCCCAGATGCATGTGGGAAATCCCATTGAACATGTGGCTCTCCACAAGTATAACACCCTCCCCTTAGGAGGTTGTCTCTGACTACTAGGATGAGAAAATGTAGTCTCACTACTTTGTTGTGTTTGTTGTGGCCATTGAATTTATGGTCTATAAAGTGGCCTATGTCCTCCTAGTGGACATGTCTGAGATCCTATTAATGGTCCTCCCAGTGCATCTCTATGCCCTGTAATTGGGCTCGATGTAGTTTCTGACTACGAACAATACCTTTGTCTCATTGATACAATAGGTCTATATGATCTCATCTGACCACATCATGTAATCTCCTATTTGGCTATTATATCCATCTTCACTACCTCTTGCAAGGTTCAGGACATCAAAATTCAAATCTTAGACTCTTATATTATAATTGAATCCATACACAAACTTGTTCACTCGCAATTTGTATGTACTCAAATGTGGTGCATGCCTCAATAACTCCATGTATGGGGCCTCATACTTAGATATAGTCTCGTTGCCCTAAATAAATGAGTTAAACTCATTGAGTTGTATCTTTATAAACTCCTCTAAGTGGTAACATTCCTCAAACATTTCCTAGGAAATGTCAACTATATATATGACTAGTTGTGGCAATAAAGTCTTTCATCATAATAGGGTACTTCCTTTTAATTGGAAGATTCTCCTTCTCACTTTGTAGTGCAAAGTATAATATTTTATCCCGAAACACATGACCATGTTCTCTAACCAAGCTCCGACTACTTGTCCATCAATAGAACTCCAAACTCTGAAAATTAAACCTTCTATAATTCCCTATAGGAATTAGAGTTTGGAATATTTTGGGATACTTCGCAGATGAATGAACCCTCCGACCTCTTTCCTATCAAGATGATGGGTCAAGGCATCTGACGTAGGCTAAAATGAGCACATCATTGTCATGACCTCACCCATTGGCATCTATTCACGCTCATATTCCCTTAATGGGGAATGAAAAGGTGTCTGATGAAGTAGCAATGGAGTATGCATAACACAACCTCTAGCACCCATACCCCTCCTTCCTCTTCTATCCATAAGTCAAAATTGGATATAAAATAATCATAACACAAAATTTAATGAGTATCTAGTTATACATCAATTACATGAATGGGTCCCAAGTCCTAGTGTTTAAACTCGACTTTGATACTATATGTGGGGACCCTAACTTCATGATCTCAATCTATCATAAAACATGTTTTTATTTCATCAAATAAAGCTGTCACTTTTATTTCAAGACAACAATGTCTATGATTATATATATTCTCAAGATTAAAATAACCAAAAAAATATCACTTTAAGTTTAAAGAAATTAATATTAAATAAATCTAAGAATATATATACAAGAAATGTACCCAAAGAATGTTGTGTTGGTGATAACTTGATTCATCGTTATCTTGATCCTCACTTTGTTAATACAAGCGTATTGTTGACCTTCGTACCAACTCCTATGGGTATTATCCTCCCCCAAGGACCCCTAGTGATCTTGAAGGGACTGTATAAATAAATACCAATTAGCAACTTATATTATGATGGTATAATTCTCTTGGAAGGCTTCCTAACCTTCAACAAGATACTATTGTTAATTTAGACCAAACTCTCAAATATTCATTGATGTTTTAATATTACAGTTACCATCCAACATTATATTGCATATTAGTGTTTTCCTCTTTACCCAAGCCCTTCTTTTATAGTACTTGAGGCATCACTGACTTGTCATTTCATGCATAATTAGCTTTTTATTTAATTCACTAATCATATATTATTCACCAATTCCATGTGCCAACCCATGTACATGAAATTCATTTTTGTTTTAAATAAAATAGCATTATTCATCACCTACAACCTCTCCTCATATAATTATTCTTTGGTGTCCCTTTTTTCTCTCTTTTCACAATTTAGAGGTTGCGCATGTATTACCTTTTTCTAATTTTAATTTAAATTTTTTTTCTTAATTTCACTCGCCCATCCTAAATATCTCCCTATATTTTCGCATAGGTGCTCCCTAGGTTCCTCAATCTCTTCCTTGTCATGTGGATGAACTAGAATGAGTAATGTTCTTTTAAATTAAATCATTTTAGTTAATTGCATGCACACAACACCTATTACATCTTACAGTCAACTTGTTATGCTCTGGGCTTTTTGCTTGGGATCACCTCTCTCAGTTGATCCGACCTGACTAGTTCAGGAATGATGAAAAAAAGTCTGCTATGATCAGACTTGATTGATGGTTTATTCAGGCCTGTTATTTGATTTTTCTGCGGAAAGGTAGGTAAACTTTATGCTGATGTATGTAATGACAACTCTCAGGTGTGTTAGTTTTTTGGATTTGTATATGGTATTTTGTGCTCAAGATGAGGCAAATATTATGTATTTTTGACAACTTCATAGTTGTTTTTATTGTATAATGGACTTTTGGTCTATCTGCTGAATGTGAATAAAATATTTACGAATTTTTTCTTCGGAACAAATAAAAAAAATAATAAAAAAATCTCTTCTTATGAATTGAATTAATTAAATATTTTAAATGTGAATTTTGCAATTTCTATATAGTTATCAGTTACTATATCTTATGGTAGTGTTTTATGCATGCATCTATACTATTTCTCAATTAGTTGTAATTTAAATACTAAAGGTGACATGCATTATATTCCCTTCAAGTAATATTTGTTCAGTGGGGAAATAGTATAGAATACCATGTTTGAGAGATTAATGGACCATTTAATGAATAAGGATTTACTTTATTGTGCACCCCTCAATTTACGTCGTGAGGGATCAAATATGTAATCTACCTCATGGCATCATTAAGTCTACGAGCAAAGGTTTCATATTTCCAACTCCTTCATGGATAGGAGTGCTAGTAAGCAGAAGCAAAGACAATGATTCTCCTCTCCAGATAGAACCCAATACATCATTAATACAACTCCATCATCCATGTGTAGTCTAAATTGGCAAATATGCCATGTCTTTGCACGTTGAGATGACACATCGATATATCTAATAAAAGTACTCTAACAAAATAATTTGCATTAATTACAATTATATGTATAAACCAAACTCAATCTAGAGCATTCACCATATAATGAAATAAAGCATTTTCATGAACATGTGACCTCCTTGTGACACTTATTAAATTATTAATAGTATTGTAAACATCTAAATAAAACTTTGATCATTATCAGCAAGTACTTGTTAATCAAAATTCTAGAGCTTTCCAAGAATATATGTTCATTCACTTAACTAAGTCATTCTTTAAACCAAAATTCCTTCAAATAGTAATTATTTTAGTATAATCATGTCTAGACAAAGGAGGACACTACAGAGTGTAGCACTATGAAAAGATATAGTGAAACTTAATTATCATTGGGTACCACATTGTTGTTGATCAAAACTACCTAACTATTTGATTTATTGTATGGAAATTGCTTGCTAGCACAAAGGAGTTGCAAGTAAGGAATCTTTTTGGAGGGTGTGTGGCTCCTATATTTATCATCCACTCCCATGTGTGTGTGTGTGTGTGTGTGTGTGTATCATCCACTCCCATGTGTGTGTGTGTGTGTGTGTGTGTGTGTATCATCCACTCCCATGTGTGTGTGTGTGTGTGTGTGTGTGTGTATCATCCACTCCCATGTGTGTGTGTGCAGATCATCTAATCCCATGTGTATGTGTGTGTGTGTACACGGGCACGCATGCGTATGTTGAATTTAGGGAGTGTTATAATTGCTCTTCCCTTTACTCTGGTTTAGTCAACCTATAGGAAATTTAAAGTATCCATGTGACAATAAGGAGAACATGGTGTCTACTTACTACTTTTAAGTAAACAATAACCTCACTTATTTTCGTATGATATGAGAAAAATATCATTCAAAGAAAATATGACACTTATAGAGTATGAAAGCAAATTATGATAAGACACTTGTTAAGCAATGAAAAAAAGATGAATTTGAAAGGGACCATTGTTAAAAACGGAATAATGTAAAGGTGACACTTGTTAAGCAATCTAAAATGAAGAATTTGAAAAAGACACTTTAAAAAGTGAAAAATGTACAAGTTACATTTGTTATGTCATGTAAAGAGATGGACTTGAAAATGACACTTCTTAAAATTGGAATCATGTAAAGATAATACTTGTTAAATTATGCAACAAAAAAAAAGGTGAATGTGAAGGGAACGGGTGGGATGTGTGGGATGTGTGTGTTCACGAGAAAATATGAAATATTAAATAAAAAATAGAAAACAAAACCTTCCCATCAAAGATAAAGGTAATGCTACTAAGGGTCATGGAAGTTTAAGGGGATAATGGTGATGTTTTAGTGATGTTTCCAAAATCCCTTGAAAGTGGTGTGGAATTAGATTACGATTTAGGATTGGGGAAGTGTCAAATCTTGTGATATGAAAGTTAGTTTGAAAACCCTTAAATGCAACTTGAAAACACATTAGTGGAAAGAAAGTGATTGCATTGCATGCATTCCTCATGAACAAAGTTTCCTCAAGGAGTACAAATTCAAGCTAATCATCATTGGATTGCAAACATCAAATAATGCTCCATATTTGTGTGCAAATCCTTTTATCCAAATGAAAATTGATAACTTTGGTTCGTCTGACATTTAATCTAGGTATTAAGAATTTGGATAAATATTGGCTCAATGGATGCTAGGTTTGAATAGTGATTAGATTGTCATAAAAACAAATAGTTAAAGGGTGCCTTGACTTTTTGTATAGCAATAAATAGGAGCACTACATGATCACCATGTTGAACCCCAACACCCATCCAACAATGATATTATCCTCTATGTAAACCATTACCCACTTATAACAGCAAGCATTTGTAATATGATGGAAATACAAGATGAGGAATACATCCCCCACTTTCCACAACAAATTCTCAAATAAGCACCCAAACGTTGGATGAAAAAAAAAATGATGGTGACCCACAACCCTCTATAGAAATGGTGCCACTTGGTTCTTAAGTTGGTGAATTAAGTGGATATTTAGTATTTTAACACCCCACAATTGACCCCATTTTATGAGCATCATAAAGTCATTGTCTTACCTACAAAGAAAAATGATGGTGACCCACCACCCTTTGCAACTGTGGCCATTTAGTACTTAAGCTGTTCATTTCTAATATGTAGTGTTCTAATTTACATTGTGAGACCTTGATTTTTACACATTAAGAATCACTTCAATGGCCATGTGATAAGTTCATATAGTAGGACTAAGTATTGAGGGTTTAAAATACAAGAGTTCACCAAACTAATTCAAAAACACTCCAAGGATAGTCACTTATATGTCACTCATTTTTTATAATATAGTTTATAGATATTATATTATGGAATAGTCTAGAAGTTATATCATCAGGGCCTTTTTCAATTGTATGTATACAATTCCAGCACCTCTTTAATTTTTTTTTGTTGGATTTCAGACAAAATAAAAACATGCCATCCAAATCATAACATATTTAAACTGCTCATTATATTCATCCTAACCAAATTCTGATGATTACTCTTATGATTGTGCATTGTGAAAAAATTCATAATGGATTACACAGTACTATTAATAGAAAAAAAATATAGTGGTGCAGACATATTTGTCTCACATTTCATATCATATATTTTATACAAGTTATAGTTTTTTTTTGTTAGTACCCGCTAGAGATTTGAATTCATGACTCATTTACAACTTCTCTTCTCAATTACTCATTACCAATTGCTTTAAGCCACATGGAAAATATTTTATACAAGTTATATTAATAAAAAAATGAAAACATGATTAGTTTTTATGAAGGAATTTCAAGAAACTAAAATAGATCAAAATAATTAATACAACTAACTAAATTGTAAAAAAAATTAAAAAATGTACATGACATTCTACCATTCCAATTGGAATCAAACATTGATGCAACTCGAATCTTTCCTTAATTTTATCTTCACTGCATTCATTTTATTTTAGATTTTAGACTCTTTTTATTTTCAATTTTTTATTTATTACAAGTATATTTTAAATTTCCAAAATATTTACAATTACAATTTTTTTCAAATTTATCTTAAAGTTTCACATTGTTTATATCTATATTTTTCTTTATTTAATATAATAGTTAGTTAAATGTCAAACCATTCACATCTACATAGAAAAAATAATGTAATTTTATTTGGAAATAGTAAACTGCTTATCTTTACATAAAAACTAGTAATCAACTATAGAACTAATTTTAATTTTAATTTCAAACTTAGTCACACATTTATTTTTAAATATCAAACAATTTTGTATTTCTATTAATAAAGAATATTTATTTAAATTTATTTTAAATTTATTAAAAATAATAATTATATAAAAAAAAATTATGATCAGTGTTTGTTAAAATGGACTTTAAAATTGTTGTAGATTAACTCATTTAGTATGCCTATCATATTTTATAAAGCTTTTAGCACACGGTTTAAAGTTTTGTATATATTAATATATAAACTTAAAAAACATTATCTTTAATGATATAAACTTAAAAATTAATATATTAAATTTTATTATATAAAATTATTTTTTTAAATTTTAAAAATTATGAAAATAAAACATTTTGTTTATAAATACAATTAACTTAAAATAAATATTAAATAAAATGAAATAAAAACACATATTTTCATACCACTAAGATAAGTGCACAATTATATTTTCATACAACTAAAAAACTGTGCAAAACAATTATATTTTCATACAACTAAAATAAATGTACAAAACTTTAAATAGTTCTTGAATATTTATAAAGTAAAAGTAAAATATATATAAATATATATATAATTTCAAATAATATATAAATTTTATAATGAAATTTCCCATCACTACCAACAATGAATCTGGAAAAATAATTCCGGAAAAATATAATGACAACTTTTATCATCATTGCTAATGAATCTCTAAAATTAATGAGAGCTCTCATCATAACGAAGAATGTATGAACTTATCACAAACAATGAATCTAAAAGGTAAAAGGTAAATGATAAATATAAAATATATATATAATAATTAATGAAACTCTTAAAAGGTAAAAGGTAAATGATAAATATAAAATATATATATATAATAATGAATGAAACTCTTATTATCAATAGCAATGAATCTGGAAGTTAATATAATAAAGGTAATTCAAAATATACATTTAATCTTAAAATTTGTATTTTGCTACTGGTAAGGTTTAGTTCAGTTGGTTTGTGTAGGGTTTATAGTCCTCATTATATGGGAAGTGTTCAAATCTCAAGGAAAGGGTTGAGGGTGGTAGCTGTTTATAGAAATAATTTCACTTTCCCAAGAAGCATGTAGACTCGACCAAGCCTCATAAAAACCTAGTGGAAGCATCCCATTTGTGAACAGATTGTTCTACCATTCAACATTGGGCTGGCTTCAGCCTAGGCTCAGCTTACCTTGAAAAAAAAACTGCACTCCATCAATTCTTTTGATTAATCATTTATTAAACAAATATAAGCTTAACAATAAAGATTTGAACCAGTAAATAAAAAACCAATTGAAACACAGTTGACACCAAACTGTTATCACTACATTTCAATTGGGAGGATCATAATATGTAACGAATGCCATACATTTCAACTGGGAGGATCATAATATGTAACAAATGCCATCATATGGATGAACTTATTCTAAAGTTTACATTTTCACTCACTCAATTTGGCAACACATATCTGACAACCAATTCACAATATTGCGGTTTACTATTAGATTTTTGGACAAATTTTGGTTACATTTTAATTTTTTTTTGGTGGTGAGTTGATAAATTTAATTTTGGTTACAAATGGATTCAAAATATCTCATATAATGCAAGTCATTTGGCAACACATTTGATAACCACTTCACAACATTGCAGTTTAACCAACCCTCCAATATTGAAGGAGAAAACAATCATTGCGAAACCCAGAAGGGGTTTGTACTGCTCTAAGTACCCCTTTAAGGATTTCCTTTACCTTTTTAATTTGCCTCGATGCTTTTCTCTTGTGCATGATGTAAAGAGGATTTTATGCATAGGATAAAAGGGTAAGATTCTCTTACAGGGGTAAATCGCAAACCCCCTTCAATGCCCAGTTCCACCTTTTCCCTTTTTCTCCTTTCCTAGGCCTTCAAAGGTATCTAGTTTTAGGCAGGCTGCATGAAAAGTCTTCTGATACTGATTCTGAAGGGCTTTTTCTCACAGATAGAACTATCCTTGTTTCTCCATCTGTTACCTTTGACTGGGGAGATGGGGATGTTCTCTTTTCCCAGGGGATAGGAGACCCTGACTGAGGCCTTCTGAGAAATGAAAGGTTTTTATTCCTTTAGAACCCTACAAGCTTGCTATCGGCTTCTGCTAGGGATAAGATTTTACTCACGTCATTTCGCAACACACGTTTGATAACCAATTCACAACAGTGCAGTTTTACCTAAATTAGACTTTCTGGACCTATTTTGCCAATATATGGACTTCTTTGTCTGCGATTTGATCTATTTTGGTGTATATGGATTTAAAAAATCTAATAGTGACAGAACTCTTGCCTAAGAAAATACGTTTTCTTTCCTCTTACATATTATTAAAACTCTCTTTGGTTCAGTTAGAGATGTTCAAGAACTAGTAGAGAAAATGCATTATTCTCCTTTCTGCAGCAAGGAACATGGAAAAAAATAGCATATATACAGACTAATCAAACAGCTATTTTACTTGGAAGCATATATATACAAATATTATATTGGATTATGGTCGAAGTTGCATGCTTGGGCAAAAGCAGGCAACCATACATGGCATCCAATCATGCTTTCACATTCGTAAATATTTTACCAATCCCTGCACTTCCCTACTGTCCGCATATACATGTCCATGTAAATCTATCTGCACCCATGTTTAGCAATCCCTGCACTCCTTTCTGCTTCTCGTACTGTCTACGTAACAAAAGATTGCATGCCTATCTACACTACGTATATTAAACCACACTAATGTTTTTATTATCCAATTTATATGTCGGTGTTGGTATTGGTGTTTTCTAATGCTACCAGTCTGTGAGTTGTCAGCTCACGCATGCATTCTCATTACTTAGCTATTTTTGGCAAATGGTTGGGCTTCTCCATTGCTATAAATAAAGAGATTCTAATGTACTATGAAGTTTGAACATGAACATACAGATCAATAGAGTTTATTTTCTATTTAGTTACGAGACACATTTATGATCCAGTTTAGTCCCAAATTTCTATACTGTATATGCCCAACTACAATGCATGTAAATCCAACCATAACATTTTAAACTAAAAAATCACAAGAGGTACCTCTCACTTCCTAGAACAAGTAGACATATTAATGACATGGGCGATCTGTTGTGATAAATAGAAGTCAGAAGTCAGTGAATGCCTTCTTCATTAACTGCCTTCAAAATTTCAAATGTTTTCATGCATCAGCAATTCAATTCCCCACAAAAATATGTAAAATCAGTTCAATCAGTTGTCTATTTTTGCTAACAAATATTGCTATTCTGAATTCATCATAATTACTAGCATTGAAGATAGAATGCAAGTTCAAACACTCAAATGTCTTTTGAAGCAGAGCCAGTGATTAGGAAAAGTACATTAACGAGAAGAATTTGCCTGAATTAACAATGCATTCTGATGGCAAATTCAACAACAGTTGTTTAATTACATATCAGACAGATATAACAATAGTATAATGCAACAGTCTACGCTGGGTATGTTCATAATAATACTATCCCACTGTTGGAAATTTGAAAAAGGAACATATTTACATATCAAATGATAAGCTACTACAGTAACTTAACACTGAAGCTAACAATATAGTTCTCATCACTTATAACCCGAACACCACCAGGTTTCGGTTTGAGAAATTTTATCCTGACCATCAGATCATTGCAAACCCAGCAAGGGATGGGTTAAAAAACGCCTTATGTATCAGCAAATGTATTAGCATGCATACCATGTTAGGCAGAGCCTACTGAAATATCACTGCAGGCCTTGAATTAGTATAAAGTGTCTAACAGCATCAACCCAGTGAGCAGAAGATATAACACCCAAAGGCCGACCTGTAAGCCACATATTATTCACATAGAAACAGAGGAAGATGTCATTGATAAAGAGTTTCGGCTGATCTTTACAAATTTGCCATATTTGAAATCTAGAACATATAGCATGTTCAGAGAGCACTTGACATTGTCAAACCCAAATAATAGTTTTTTGCAAGGGCACAGCTTCACCACTCGAACGCTTGCCTCCAAAACTGTGGTGTATGGACCTACATATAAGCAACAAAAAAGATCCGCGCCGGATGTTTGACAAACCAATTCATCATTTGGCCTGTTTCATCGACCGTTTTCGTCATTCCCATCACTGGCACTTCCAAATATTATACAAAAATGTTGACATCAACATATCTTCCTTTACTTCCTGGATTTGATTTCATTTACAAAAAGGATGGGTAGAGGAAGGAAATTGTAGAATCTCCACTCAGAAATAAACAAATGAAAAAATGCATCAAGTGAGACCATTCCCTATCGCCAAAAATGCTACTATCAACTATTCACAGTGTTAAAGAGGCCATCTGATCAGGATTTATCTGAGATATCCAAACACCAAGGTCAGTAGCCTCCATCTGTACATTGTTAGCTGTATCCACAGAGTGACCCGTAGTACCTCCTTCCATTAATTTCGCTGGTGCTTCCTTGAACAATGTCTGAACCCAAGATAAATCTGGTTCATCTGAACTTCGGATCCCGAAAGAGGCTGATTTCCTGAATTTCTGTAGCTCCTCCCCTTGAATTCCCCAGTCTACTTTACCACTTGGAGAACCCCATTCTGACCAAGATGCCCCACCTCCAAGGTCTCGAGACCTAGACCTGCTTCTGTCTCTCTGGGCAAATGGAACAGCCTTAGAGTTTGCAGCTCCACTCATAACTGGTGATAAGGGAGAACCATTAGAGTTTTGGCGTTCCAACTCCCCAGTAAGAGACGACAGGGGACCAAGGGATGACAAACTGTATGAAGCAGGCTGAACAGAGGGTGGTGAAAGAAAAACATTAGGGCTCTGACAATCTATGCCACCGTGCTGCATATGCATTTGAACTTGTGGATATACTTGTGTGTTAAATGAAGACTGCATCTGACTTTGACGCTGTGGAGATAACTGAGCTGCCTTATGAGATTGAATCTTAGATAGAAATGCGGATTCAGAGGCTGTCATTTTAGGAGAGAAGGCTTCAGACGCAAACAAATCTTCAAGGTTAGTTGGAGCAACATTTTGAGTCTTGAACTTTCTAGGCCTGCAGGGGGTATTTCCACCACTAGATACATTAGCCAAAGGACTGTTTCCTCTGGCTTGGGTAGAGAGACAAGCAAATTCATTAAGAAGTTGTCCTTCGTAATCACCACTTTCAATCAAACACTCTGGATGCATGTCCCTAGCACTAACAGCTGTTCGCAAGCGACTTGCTTGGAGAACACCATTGGCAAGGTGCAAAGTTGGCAAGTTCGGATGTGCCCAAGATCCACCATCAAAGGAGAAATGACCAGTTGTATTGGCAGGTGACGATGGTGACATTGGAGAGTTAGGGAAACTACCTTGGGAAGGATTGGAGGAAGACAACATTAAAACAGAGGAGGCAGATACAGGTGAAACAGAATTCATGGCAGCCATCTTATCAGGTGTTGCCATCATGGTTCTCTGAGAAAGCATTGATGAGCCAGTAGGTGGATACAAAGGACGCAACTCTTCAGGGGTATGCGCGAAAAAGCACACTCTGCGAGAGCAATTAGTCCCATCTTTGCAAAGACGGGTTCGATATTGGGCAGGGTGCAGCCAGCACTCAAAAACACCATGTGCATACTCACAAACATCACCCCTCCTACAGGCCCCTTTACGAAAATCTGGGCAAGGAACACAACTATAATGATACTTTCTAGGATCCCTTCTTCGAGCATTTTCACCCGGGTGCACAAAGGGGCATTCAGTCCAATCATGAGAATAGGCTCTGGAGCAAGGCCTTACCTTAAATGAATACATCCGAAACTCATCGGTGCTGTAGATGCTATTCTTGATGTCCGGTAGAGAAGAATCCACTGCAAATTCTTTCTTTTGACCACAATCACAGAAATTCTTCAGCATGTCCAAATACTTTGGGGGCGATGATGATAGTGGAAAATTGGCAGTTGCAGGGCTTGTTGGTTCGGGGGGTGTAAAAGGAGGCGATGAAGTAGGCACAGATACAGCACATCCATGCTCATCAAACAAGCACCCACCACCCTCGGACAAATAGAGTCCCGACCCTGAAACACTGCAAGGAATCTTTATTGGAGAGCTCGAACCCATAATAAGTAAATTCTCCAGTAAGTTCTTAGCATGACCCACTTTCGGAGAAACCATAATCACATCTGCAGGCCTTCTCCCTTGGGCATTCATGAAATTCACATCTGCCCCAGCCTTGATCAACATTCCCACAGTTTCAATTACGAGTATAGACCCACCCGCAGCAGCACAATGCAGAGCTGTATTCATATCCAACCCACATGTTTGGTTCACATCTACTCTGTCTCCAGACAATATATAGCTCAAAACATCCAAACTACCATAAAGGGCTGCAACCATTAGAGGAGTCCTCTGCTCTAAAACCATCTTCTGGCCGAACCCAATCTGCCTTCCATACCATAAGCTTCTCTCATCAACGCTCAACCCACCTTCTTCCAAAGCCTGCTTAAAGCCAACCAGGTCATTATCTGCAGCTAACTCAAGCAACGCTGGTGAGCATGGCTCGGCCATTTCTTTCACTAAACTGTCCGGTTTCTCACCAGCTCCAACACCGTTTTCTTCATCAAAATCAGCTACCCTACTGTCGTATACCACCCTGGGCTTAAAGTGCTCAGGGCCTCCACACATCTTGGATAGACCTAATACATTCCGGGGGAGTCAGGACCATCAAAAAGCAGTTTAGAAACCCTCAAAGTGCCCAAAATACAGCCAACAGTTATAACCCACAAGAAGTTAACTCCATTACTTCAAACCCAAGAAAAAAGATTACAATAATTGGATTCAAGGACAGTAACAGACCCACCTGAGCTACTACAGTACGTTTTAAACTATTATATTGAAAATCAAAACAATAACTTGCACTCTTTCAACTTTTACTTTCAGCAATAGAAACCAGAGCCTTTTTCAAGACCACTACAAAAGAAAAACCAAGAACTAAACTATCATCATTCGATTAATAACAAGAAAGAACACACAAAAACCCATTTGGGTTCAAGGGGCATCCAAGAAATACAAGAAAGAACAAAACAGACACAGGCAAATCTCAAGACAAGAACTGAAATTGGCACTGGCATACCATTTTTTTTTTCTGTGAAGCATACCTCTCTGTTGTGAAATTGGGTTTCAGCCTTTCAAGCGCAAAATAAAATGCAGAGTCTAATGCCTGACGGCATATTTCAGTGCTGCAGCAGCACTATTGGTTTTTTGTTTGGATTCCCGCAACCAAATTCGCCCCACATTACATGAAATTACGACAAATTAAACGCGAACTCCGCATTTGTCTGCCTCTAACGCCGAGACATGCCGGGAAATTTGCCGACATGACGCCGGATAACGCCGAATAAAGACCGTAATAAAATCAGCCGAGATGCCACTGCTTTTTCCACTTAATTTATTAATTATCATCTGTACTGCACTCTAGAAAGTACCATTTATTTATATGATGACATGGAATTAGAGTGACTCTTAAACCAATGCCAACAAACATACATTTGGGATCAAAATAGAGAGAGATTCTTCCAGGCTCTGGCGACGCCTTTTTCCATTCTTCTTTCCTCTGCCATCGATTTTGACAACCACAATGTATTATATTCGCAGTAAGGAATTTTCTGGGCCCGCGGCCCGCCAAACTTAAATCTCACTAAATTTAACAGTTTTTTTTGTTGTTGGTTCAGCTAAGTCTGTTGCTATTAGTTAGAGAGTTAGTCGGTGTTTAGGAAAGCAATGCACTCTGTTGACGGGACAGTTATCCAATGAATTTGATTTTGTATTTTTGGATGGTGCATAGCCATTTTTACTATGATCATAAAAGTGTGAAAAACAAGAACTCTTACATAATTTTTTTTTTTAATTTGAATTTATCATCTTTAAGAAGAAGCATATGTTTTTAATGGTTAGGCTTAATGAGGCTATACCATATAGTTATTATCCATGATGCATGGGAAGTTGTTTCTCTTGAGAAAATAAAGCTTGTTTATCTAGCTAGTGGGGTTTGTGCATGATGAGAAGTGGCTTCAATTACATATTGTTTTAAAAACAAAGTTGTTTATACATATTTTATAGAAAATATCTAGATATATAATAGATTTACAAATCATTACTAATTAAAATTTCAATGAAATGTATGTTTATTGTTTGCTTCCTCTATGTCAAATTGGAGGGTTGAAATTACTGCTTTTCCTACTAGAAGCATAATCCTACGGTATTATTATTGTCTACAGTGTAACATAGAAATAAAATATGAAGTGAACAGACGCAAGAAAACCAACAGTTTTCTATGGATCTAAAACAAACAATCACTCTCCTTGTATATATACATGTAGTATGTTAATGAAATGTATAATTGTGAAGTTAATCTTCTCTGACAGCCTCATCCTTTATGCATTAACTCCATTGCAATTTGCCCTCTGTTTCTTCAGACTGTCATATTCTCTGCATATGCTTTCCTTCAAACCTGCCCACTGAAATTCTCAACTCTACACATTGTACATATTCTCTCCATCTATGTTACCTACAAAACCTAATTTATGTGTTGTGTGTGCTAGCCTATCTCCTTTGTGTGGTATGTTACCTCTCTCCCATACATCTATGGCATCTAAAAGTTTCCCAAGTTCCCTCCTAATTGCACCACGATGAGAGTATGCTTTTGTAAAAGCCACACCAAATGGTTGCCAAACTATGGTTCTTGAGTGGCAATCAATTGCTTTAGCAATTTTTTTCTTGAAATATTCATTACCCTGTGCTTTGTAGTTGGAGCATTGTAATTAGCTTTGAACATACTCGTGAGTTTGTCAACTATCCTAGAATTTCCCAAATAACCATTCATGTTGCTATCAACAACGTTTATCTATAATGAATTCTGCATATCTACAAATTTACTTGGACACTTTATTTTTATTATAGCATCTTTCCTTCCAGGAGCCACCTTTTCCCTTTTGTCTACATCTCTCAGCTCAGTGTCAACATCAAATTTATCCCATTTATTTCGAAAACAATCATGTCGTGATTTGCAGCTCGTAATTTTTTATTATGTCTATACTTGTAGATTTATCTTCTCTTTGGTTCAACCCTAAATCTAGTCCAAGAAGTTGTTTGCTTGATTTATGAAGTATCTATGTGGTGTTGGAGGCAACATGAAAAGAGTTTGTAATAAGAGTTCTCCTATTCACAAAATAATGAATATTGCTATGAATTCAAGAGAGCGGTCGGTTAAATGATGGACAAGGGGGGCTATGACTAGCTCATACTCGTGTGTGTGAATGGGAGCTCCACCAATACAACAAGTTGCATTGTAAAATCACGTCGCTTGATGGAGAAGGCATAACCCTAACCCTACCTACAACCCGTGAGAAGCCGTGCAACTCTGTATTGGGTGCTTTACACTAAGGAGGTGAGCATGATAACGATGTTTCTCTTTACAAATTTATCAAATAGGTTATACACTGAATCTTGTTACATATAACATTGTCTTGAGCAACCTTTGCAAAGAGATTGGGCATGGATGCATTGTTTGATATGTTGAAAACCATCTACGAGACTGAGATAACGCTCAGTAAGTGACCTTTTAAACCATTTAATGAAGGATTATTTTAAGGTCATATAAAGTTCGGTTTTAGGCAAAGTCTTTGTAATACATTTTGTTTTAAGGGAACTTATAGATTCTATAGAAATTGTATTTTGCAAAGAGCTATATTTTAGAGATTATTGTACTTGTTGAATCACATAGGAAGCATTGTATTTTAAACTATGAATAGAGACTAGACCTGCACATTACATTTACACAGGGTGTATTGAGTTCACTATTGCAAGGATTTTATTGTAGACTATCTTATAGACCCTTGCATAGAGTGATATACTACAAATTGTTTGTACTACCATCTTGTTAAAGATGCATTCTCATAGACGACGAGGAAGAAATAATTTCAGAGGTAGGAAGGTAGTGAAAGATCGGATCTTCACTATTTCCATTGTTGCAAGTAAGGACATGAGGTGAAAGCATGCAAAATTCCATGGCAGAAGATCTTAGAAAGAAAGAGTAGAAAGAAGAAAGAGGCAAGATTTTTGAATTAGGCAAAGCTCTTGAATCTGCTCATTCCATTGTTGCATATTGCAATATTGGTTTAAATGAAGTTATCTCCAATACTTCATTTGCTTCGTAGAAGGATATGTGTTTTCTTGACATAGGTGCAACCTTCCATATGACATCCATAAATATTTTTTTGAATAACTAGATGACAATGTAGAAAGTGTAGTTTATTTTGCAAATAAGTTCAGCCTCAATCTTAAGGTAATTGACTCCATTAGGTTCAAACTATCTGGACTCTTTGCCTTTTTGTTGCATAATGTTTTCTATATTCTAGACTTGTAGAGAAACTTGTTGTCCTTAGTGCAATATCGACAACAAGGCCATTCCATCCACATGTCCGATGGGATAGTTGAGATAAGGAAATCCTCTGAAAACTATGTCATCATGATTGGATATGAAGTTGAGAAATTGTTGAAGCTTAAAGGAACATCTACAAGAGCTCGTAATTTTATTTTCCTCTCTTAGCATGAAGAAGGTACTATTGTCTTCTAGTATTTTATGGCATGCTAGATATGGGCACGTCAACTATAACAGTCTCCAATTGTTGAAGAAGAATGGTGTGTTTGTTTCCCCCACCATTCCAAAGAAATTGAGACGGCATGATGCTTGTATTCTTGGAAAACATAGTAAGTATCCTTTTCGTGATTCAAATTTCAGAGCATGTAGAAAATTAGAGTTAGTACACTCTGACTTATGTGTCCCCGTGTCTATTGTTTTTGCAAATGGTAACAATTATAATATGACTGTTATCGATGATTACAATAGGGTTTGCTTGGTGTATTTGTTGAAAGATCAATTTCAAGACTTTGAGACATTTAAAAACTTTCATGCGATATGGATTAGAAATTAAGCACAATTGTAGATCGGTTCCTTTCTTATTGATAATGGAGGAGAATACAAATCAAATGAATTTGAAGCCTATCTTAGACAACATGGGAGCAATCAAACAATGGTTCCATACAATCCTCAACATAATAGTGTGGAAAAAGGAATGAACTAGACACTTTTGAATATGGTTCATTCCATGATGTTTTTCAAGATTGTAAGGTTGATGTTTTGGTTGATGCAGTTTTGTGTGTAATTTACTTAAGAAACAAAAGTTTGTCTCATGTTCTTGTTAATAAGACTCCATACGAAATGTGGTATGGTCGCATTCCTTCAATGAGGCATCTATGATCTTTGGTTCCACTTTTTATGCCTTAAATCCAAGGGAACAAAGAAACAAGTTCGATGCAAGGAGTCAAAAGTGCATCTTCTTGAGAGGTAGCTTGATCGTATGGATAAATTTACCCATGTAAATACATTTCATGAAGTTAACAATGAGAGTCCACATATTGAAGGGGGAATCCCTATCTTGAATCAATATATGGAATCTCCTTTTGTAGCACCACATCCCCCTCATGAATAAGTTCCTACCACCTCGTCATAATAGGAGGTTCAAATGGATGATGTGCTTGAGAGGATTGGAAGATTTAATCTTGAACAAAATGAAGTACCACTAACTCATGAGCAACCTGGACCTTCATGAAAAGTTCCAAAATGGGTCACAAAGGCACTTGAAAGTGTCCATCCTAATGAAGTTAGAAATATAGGAACCATAAGTTTGGAAAGGCAAGAAGATGGAGGAGATTCAGATAATTCAACTTTAGGTGATTTAGAAGATATGGATGTTTCATAAGATTGTGAATTGAATTTAATTTCTATCCTTGAACCAACTTCCTTTGAATAAGTTGTTGCTCATGATGAGTGAAAATAAGCCATGCAGAATGAAGATGATGCTCTCATCAAGAATGGGATGTGGAATTTGGTGGACCCTTCATTTGGAACCAAACCAATTAGCTACAAGTGGGTCTACAAAAACAAGTAAAAATCGAATGGCTCACTTACAAGCATAAGGTGAGGCTTGTGGAAAAATTATTTTCACAAAAAGAAGGCATTTCCTATGAGGATACTTTCTCCCCCACAACAAAATGGGTTATCATATGCACTCTATTATCTTTGGCTACAAAAAATGGGTGGAAAGTTCATAAAAAAGATGTGAAGACTGCTTTCTTGAATGGAGAATTGAAAGAGAATTTCTTCATGCCTTAGCCAAAAGGATTTGTTGTGAAGGGACAAGAGAAAAAGGTATGCAAACTCATCAAGTCACTATATGGCCTAAAACAAGCACCTCACACATGGTATTACAAGTTTATCAAGCATCTTCCGAAATTAAATTTCAAGCACTTTAATCTTGATGGTGCAACATTGTTTGTAAAGAAAAAGGGAAGATTTGTTGTATATCTTATGGTGTATGTGGATGATCTTTTGATGACAGGGAATAATGAAAGTTACATTTCATCCATGAAGAAAGAATTAAAGAAGGGATTTGAAATGAGAGGTTTGGTGCATCTTCACTACTACTTAGGAATGAAGTGACTTAGTATCCCAAGTACACATTCATCTCCCAGAGGAAGTACATTGTGTTGAAATATTGTAACTTCAAAGGATATTCTTAATGTATTTTACTGATGTACCCCAAGGGAGATGTATTATTCCCCCGTCATGATGTTACTATTGTATTTGGTAATCATAGAGTCATGAGGTAAAGTCTCCATTGTAAGTTGAGTCAATAGTACCCAAATGAATATAATATAATATTGTTTTGATTCTTCCTAGATGAAGTCAGCCTAATCAACTAACTGGGGCCAACTTGTTAGGTTAAAATTCAAGTGACAAAAAGAGTATAAATAGAGGAGATGTGTTCCTTATTTGAAGTTTGAAAACACACTCACTTGTGTATAGTGCATAGTGTTCAATTTTCATATGCTTAGCTAAGACATCAGTATTTCATTTCATTTTCATGACAAAAGCATATAAACATGATCACTGAAAGATAGACAAGCACAACCATAAAAAAGGAACATAAAGATTTATCCTGGGAAAACCCTAAAGGGAAAAACCCAGCAAAAGCTTCCTCAATATAGATGCCCCAAAAAGATAAAAGATAAAACCAGCAAGGAGATCAAAGCCTGATCCTCCTCCTTCTCCAGCCTTCTCTTCTCCACTAATGCGCTACACAAGTGAGAGTGTGTGTGTCACAAATGAGGAGCACTACACCTCTATTTATATTCATCCGTTCACTTAAGTTAACTCATTTGACATGTAGGCTCGAGTTAAATCATGTAGGCTCGAGTTACACATGTAGGCTCAAGTAACCACACTGGGGTGTTGATGACCCACCTTTATAATTAGAGGGGACTACCTCATGACTCTTATTAGTTCTTCTGATTAGGAGCATCAGGGTACAATGTAATACAAGTAGTTCTCTCGGTAGGACCATCGGGGACCGCAAAAAGATACATATAGAATATTCTTCGAAGTTACAATATTTCAACACTCCCCCTTAACGAGAAGGGTATTCTACAACAACATCAACACCAACAAGAGTAGAGATAGGGGACATCATCAACATCAGCAGGGTAACACATCTATAAATCATTGGAAGCTTTTCAACATCATGTAGTCTTCATATTCAATCTTCAGTCTTCATCATCAGTAACATCTTCAGTCTTTGATCAGCAACATTTTGATCTTTTATTAGCAATGACATCTTCAGCACTTGGACCTTTCAATCAGCAACATCTTCAGCACTTTGACTGTTCGATCAGCAACAACAGTTCGATCAGCAACAACACATTCAGCAATTTTTTTCCTTTCGATCAGCAACATCTTCAGCATTTTGACTTTTCGATCAGCAACAACATCTTCAGCACCTTGACCTTTCGATCAGCAGCAACATCTTCAGTACTTTGATCTCTCGATCAGCAATATCATCATCAACACTTTTCCCTTTCGATCAGCAGCAACATCATCATCATCATATTCTGATCTGTCGATCATAATCATCATCACATTCTGATCTTTCCATCAGAAACATCATCATCATACTCTGATCTTTCGATCAGAAACATCATCATCATACTCTGATCTTTCGATCAGAAACATCATCAACATACTCTGATCTTTTGATCAGAAACATCATCATCATACTCTAATCTTTCGATCAGTACGTCATCATACTCTGATCTTTCGATCAGTACATCATCATCATCAGCAGCAACAACCTGCAATCCACAACTCAAAGACAGAAAGTATTTGGATCATTTTTGGACTTAAAGTCTAGGGATGATACAATCCCACCACATTCTCGACAACCGAAGTTACCGGATTGATTACAGGAGAATCAGTCCCTATCACTTTAGGACGATGTCCAAGGATGATGCAATCCTACCACATTCTCGCGGACCGAAGCCACCGGATTGATTACAGGAGAATCAGTCCCTATCACTTTAGGACGATGTCCAAGGATGATGCAATCCTACCACATTCTCGCGGACCGAAGCCACCGGATTGATTACAGGAGAATCAGTCCCTATCACTTTAGGACTATGTCCAAGGATGATGCAATCCTACCACATTCTCGAGGACCGAAGCCACCGGATTGATTACAGGAGAATCACTCCCTATCACTTTAGGACTATGTCGAAGGATGATGCAATCCTACCACATTCTTGAGGACTGAAGCCACCGGATTGATTACGCGAGAATCAGTCCCTATCACTTTAGGACTATGTCCAAGGATGATGCAATCCTACCACATTCTCGAGGACCGAAGCCACCAGATTAATTACGGGAGAATCAGT
>LPNX010425572.1:39451-64492 GCA_001517045.1 Pseudotsuga menziesii
CTATCCACAACTCTTACCTTACTTCTATCAGCAACATATGTTATCTTGCAAATCCATTTGGAAGACACCACATTCTTGCTTTCTGGTTTGAGTACTATATCCCAAACATCATTCTAGTATCATAACATCTTCTATGAGTTTGTCTTCTCAGGTCATCAACATATCCTAGTCTTCTGCATTCAACCTTGAAGGTTGGAACCCACTTTACTCTCAGTAAAGTATCGATCCATCAAAAAGCTATCCATCATGTCGTACCATGTCGAACTCAGATATAATTTTCTGTAGTCACTCCCCCTGAAGTGGAGTATCATCTTCCCTCTTCATTCTGTACAGGTGGTTCTATGCTTGATATATACCAGTCAATAGAGTATGTCATGTCATAGTCTATTCTTTCTGGGGAGAATCACGAACCTGATTTGTACACTTGTTCCATCATATCGTATACATCATTCCCCATGATCAACTATTATTCTTTGATCATAGCTTCTTTCATAGCATTCTTTTCTTCATCTTGAGTTATCTCTTGTACCCATGGTGGTATTCATCCTTCAAGATGGATCTACCACTCTTTGAAGCTCTTTCTTCCGTCATGGTGTCTCTGACCCTGGGAGCTTCAGATTCATGTTTATTGGAGTGAATCTTGAATTGTCATCACTTGTTCTTCGGAACAAGTCTCATCCTTCTTTTCTTGTAGGAGGTTGTACATGACCTATCCTACAATTCAAATGCACCAGTTGCATGGTTAGAACTATTTCATAAAACATATGCATAACAACAAATTCTTATGCATCATGCAATTGTTTAGTCAATACAACATTCATCCATATCTCACATAAACTTTCTAGATGCCTTCCATCTCCACCATGACATTATTGAGATTGTGCACTAATCCAATATGTCAGCAAAGAGGTTTGATAAGTAGTAATGGAGAGTTGTATAGCACCATGAGCTACTTCCCCATTACATGCATATTAGTAGTATACAGTCATTAATGCAAACAATCTATCATCAATAACACATCAACTGAATATAATCAAAGGTATAACAAAACAATATCATGAAATGACAATTGAATACTTATCTTTTATTTGTTTTTGTGGGTAGACTCCATCTTGATCATTCTGCTTTATCATCTTCTTCATTCATGAAATCATCATTTCTTATCCAAATGACAAGAATTGAGTTCTTCATATTCCTCATCGCTTGAGGGATCTTCTTTGAATGGTGAGAGCTTGATCTTCAATTGCTCCCATCTTCTTATTCTCTTCTTATGAGTCGAGCTAAAAGCAATTACTTCCTTCTGGCATACATTCTTTGCATGAATCCCATGATCCCGGGAGGCCATTCAAGGTGGCTATCACCACTTCTGCAATCTCCACTTCTTCTTCTATTGCTTCAAGTTGTTCTGCATTCTGGATCTTCACATTCTTCAACTGTTTTCTCAAAGCCATCTTCTAATTTAAGTTCTTATCTTCAAATAGCTTGATCAAGGAATCAAACATCTTTGGTGTCTTTATGGAAGACACTTGTGGTACAAGTTGATCCGTGACTGAATCAACAATGATCTTCTTGGCCTTGATCAAGTTCTTCTTATGTAAGGCTTTGAGCCTCATCTCCGTATGGAACTGGAACCTCTCTACTTATGTAGGTGTCCAATTCATTTTCTTTAGAGAGATCATATACTTCCATGCTTGGAAGTTGTCAACTTTACCAAGCTTATCATCAAGCTGATGTGATAGATCACTTTGAAATGAGAACCTCAAATGCAAATAGCAAAAGATTAGATCTTGTCGATTTGAGGTGTCCGTCCTACTTCCAGAGCTAGCTGATTTAGGGTTTTTCAGAGAAACCCTAATTTTCAAAACTTGGAATATTTAATATCTGATTGGATAGAAAGATAGATCTATTCAAATGGAGCTGTCTAATGTACTCCTTTTCTGAAAACAGTGGAGGGAAGCTCCTGGAACAGGAAGCCCTAGTTTTCCAATTTCTTCTGCAGAAATGCCTGTCACTGTTTCTATGATATCTCTGAAATTAATACTCCTATGTGTCTGAAATTTCTCACTGAGGTAACCTCGTATGTCCCTGATCCAACACCATAGGTTTAATTAGAATTGGCTTCACCAATTGGGATTTATGATCCTTTTCCCACGGTGACCTGTTACAGGACTGTTCAGAACAACGAAGTTGTACGGACTGCGACGTGTCACTTTTTCATCTTCTGGTTCTAAAATTAGGACCACAGAAATTAAATTCCATGATATTTCTGGAACATCTTCAGGAATTCAATTTGGACCTCTGTAGCCCAAGCTATAGCAATGTTCCCCAGGTGTCCTGTTTAGGGATGAATTCTGGAAGAGGCTAGAGCCCTAACTTGGAGGGATCATATATCCGAAAATATAGTGCATCTGAGGCTGAATTTTGGACATAATGTACATCAGTATTTTATATTTGTCCTCTGCAATTTTCAGCTCCTGAACCTTCTCCAATCTCAGGATATAGCGAATGTACCAAAACTTAGCAGTTATAGTATTTAGGGGTTTTCTAGTTCGGGGTCAAACTAGGGTTTGACTTTCCCGGAGTTTCACCCAACCAAAAAACTTGATCCAGGTCTCTAGACTTCGATTTTGATGAGGAGAGAAATCCTATGCTAGGTTCACTCAAAAATTCTTCTTTTGCAAGAGGCCCTAATTTCCTGCATCGAAAACTGAAAATGCTTGGAATCGAATTCCGCTTCGACAGAAAGATGCGCCCTTCAATGGAGAGTCAGCCTAGCCTTATTTTGCTGATCAATTGTGGAGAGAGAACCAAAAATTAAGAAGCCCTAGATTCTGTAGCTGCATAATGTCTTCTTTTTAGGGTGGCTCTGATACCATGTTCAATTTTCATATGCTTAGCTAAGACATCAGTATTTCATTTCATTTTCATGACAAAAGCATATAAACAGGATCGCTGAAAGATAGACAAGCACAACCATAAAAAAGGAACACAAAGATTTATCCTGGGAAAACCCTAAAGGGAAAAACCCAGCAAAAGCTTCCTCAATATAGATGCCCCAAAAAGATAAAAGATAAAACCAACAAGGAGGTCAAAGCCTAATCCTCCTCCTTCTCCAGCCTTCTCTTCTCCACTAATGCGCTACACAAGTGAGAGTGTGTGTGTCACAAATGAGGAGCACTACACCTCTATTTATATTCATCCGTTCACTTAAGTTAACTCATTTGACATGTAGGCTCAAGTTAAATCATGTAGGCTCGAGTTACACATGTAGGCTTAAGTAACCACACCGGGGTGTTGATGACCCACCTTTATAATTAGAGGGGACTACCTCATGACTCTTATTAGTTCTTCCGATTAGGAGCATGAGGGTACAATGTAATACAAGTGGTTCTCCAGGTAGGACCATCGGGGACCACAAAAAGATACATATAGAATATTCTTTGAAGTTACAATATTTCAACACATAGGAGAGAGAGATATATATATCTATTGGGATAAGGCGCACCTGTCTGGGGTCTTGTCTTTTACTTTTGATACATCTTATACATAGGAAGTTTTGATGGGTTTTCTTCCCCATGAGGGTTTCCCAGGAAAAATATTTGTTTTCTTTTGTGTGGATTTGCTTATCTATCTTTCTGTGATCCTTTTGCTTATGGTTATGTTGTTATGATTCTAAATGTTATTAGATATGGTATAACCATAAAAAAACTTAACACATTGGAGATTTATTGAACAAATTTGGCATGATAGAGTGCAACCCTCTCTCTACTCCATTGAAATAGAATTTGAATCCCGCATCAAAAGAAGGAAAGGAATTTGAGGATGCAATCAAGTACAAACAACTTGTGGGAATCCTTATCTACCTTACCATCAACATACTAGACATTTCATTTTATTTTATTTTGGGATCCTTTACAAGTTTATGCAAAAACCCTATGAAGTACATTAGTTTGCTGCCAAAAGGGGGACTCCAAGATTTTGGACTCAAATATTCTAAAGTGTATGAATCCAAATTGAATGGTTATTTTGACTCAAACTTCGATGGCTACAAAGAAAATGGAATGTCTACTTCAAGTTACCTCATGAGTGTTAGATCAACAATTGTCTCATGGAGATCACACAAACAATATGTTCTAGCAAATTCCACAATGGAGGCAAAATATGTGGTTGCAGTAGAAAAAACAAAAGAGATTTTGTGGCTCAGTAAAATACTTAAAGATTTGCAAGACAAATAGGTGAATTCTACTCCTCTACTAATCAACAACACTTCTATAATCAATTTCGCCATGAATCCAAGATTCCATGATCAAACCAAACACATCAACACAAAGTACCTTTGGATTGATATTATGTAGAGGCCAAGATAATTCATTTGTGACATTTTTCCACAAATGTGCAACTTTCAAACATCTTCACCAAAGCGCTCAGAAGAGAGAAGCTTGAAAAGTTGGAAAATATGCTTGTACTTACAAACACCCCTTTGGCTTAAGGGGTAGGAATGTTGGAGGCATAATTCTATGAGATTATTGTTTTCTACATTGTAACATATAAATAAAATAATAAGTGAAAATATGGCTCGGGCAGACCAATAGTCACTTATGGATATGAAACAAGCCATCACTCTCCTTGTATATACACATGTATTATGCTAATGAAATGTACAACCGTGGAGTTAATCCTCTTTTACATCCTTAAGCATCTATTGTACAATTTCTTATTCTCTAATTTCTCCAGGAAAAGACTCCATAGACATGTTCATATTAGAGGGCATAGACTTGGAACCTTTGCTCATATTGCAAACCATGTTCCTAAGCATGGAGCACTTAGCTTCAATAATTGAATTCGTCTCTTCTATTGAGCTAAAATATCCATGGCCAAGGCAATTGTGCTCATTTTCATGAACTTTTGTAGTGACATAGAAAATGAAGGCTTTGTTCCCACTTATGTATCATTGATGATGGTGCATGCATCTCCTAGATCTCTCTATGACATTTAGGGTGGTTCCCATGACAATCCATTCTATAAATCCTTTAATGATAATGTAAATGTAGGTTAGTCAAATGGTTCCTAAACTCAAAAGATTCCTTTATTTTCCATGAAAAGAGGGATTTTTTGAGATTAAGAGAAGTCTTGTTAAACATTGGTGTATCCCCAATTCCTGAGAAGAACCCAAATCTAAACCACAAAGTGCCACCTACTAATGAGTAAACCTTGAAGCAATTATTAATAAATTCTATGTTATCTTAGATGAAGAAAACAGGCAATGACTTGTAAATTGACTATCTATGCACAGGGAGTTCGAAACAGAGGGGTCAAGACTCAGATTCTAGCTTGACTTGTAGAAAAACCCCATATGAAGTGATGCTAACTGAAATTCACTAAATCAAATCCATTTCTAGATAAACAAGCGAAAGTATTATGAGAATAATGATTACCCAATAAGTCTGTTAATTCCGAAGGTCTTGGTAGCCAGGGCCTCCCACTCCATCATATTTTGGTTGGATTGCAGTTCAAGAACTTCCTAGAATTCCATTATCCCACCTACAAGTGAGACATATACCTCTAGGCATTAAAAATGTTGATGTGGAGTAATCTCTTGCATGTGTGTGTATACTACAAGTGTGATGCAATTCTATGCTACCTCCATTTGATGTTAATGCTTATGAATCGACACATCATTTTGATGTTTCTAGGTCTCATGCAAGTGGATTTATCATGTTGATACCTACGAGATTACTTGACCACTACCTTAATTTAATTTAGAGCTCCTTCATTTATCATTCGCTTCTTTGTTGAGAATTGTGAAGATATGGAGGAACTAGATTTCTTGAAACCTTAAGGCTTCCTTTTTATTGTTATGATAATCCTATATGACTTATCATTGCTTAACACTTTGTGTGTTGTTCATAAAGTGAATTATGATGGAGTAGTCTCTAATAGCTATGAAAGATCTAACAATGGTCTGATTTATTGATGAGATATACTACATAAGAGCATAAGCTTATCCTTGGTTGTTTATATCTATACGTAATCCCCAATGCCCATTCATGTTTTAGTACTTGAATTCCTCCAAAATCATAAATAATCCCCAATGCCCATTCATGTTTTAGTACTTGAATTCCTCCAAAATCATAAATAATCCCCTACACCTACTAATTCTAACTAACATAAATCCATCTTAATCTTGAATCTAATAAAAATTAAAAACAAATATATCTGTATCGAAAAAAATAAAATTATATATATATATATTTTTATTATAATGTTTAAGATAGCATAAAGTTCTTCCATTCAAAGAATCATATAAACTCGAAAGTTGTTTTTTCTTTCTTTAATTCCAAAGTTTATTATTATTCTAATTACATCAGATAATAAAACTACATGATTCTCTCCTTTAAATTATCTTTAATAATACTTTATTTTCATCCTATTTGAAAGAAGGCTAAAATACTTTTTTATTATTCATATTTATCTCAAAATCCATGGCACGCCCTTTTTTAAATGCCATATAATCTTTCTATTAAATGGTCTTTTATTCTTAAACCTAAGTCTAAAACTCTTTATCTTGCCCATACTATAGGGTAATAACAAAAGACAATATATGCGTAAGAGAATATGTCCATTATAGATATGATTCAACGTATCACGATTCACACTTGTAACCATAGAAGTGAAATTTATTTTTAATCTAATTTTAATGCCTTTACATTAGATTAGTATGCATTAAGCATTAAATTGATTTGTTATAAAAATATATGATTTATTTTATTTTTATTGAAAATAAACCACCTTGTATATTGATCAAAATAGGCTTTCTATTCATATACTATGTTTTTAGTCATAAAACTATATTCCATTTAAATACACATCTTTTAGGTACAATAGACCACTTTGAATAATTGAATTTCTTATATATGTGTTTGATATATATATAATAAAATAAAAAAAGATTTCACCATCTTTCAAAATTATAACAATAGAAAAACAAAACAATTCATTTTCTCTTGAGTTCTTTTTGTCTTTATTTCGAATGAGGTTTTGGATCATGTTTTGTCAAGGTATTATTTTCCATCTCCCAACGATGCCAAGTACCCACTCCAACTTAAAGACCAGACTTAGACAATTGATTTGCAATCTAGTTTCTTTCTTTATAAATATGCTTCAAAAGTTATTTCCTGGAATATCCCAGTCATTCTAAGAATATATTCATAGATGGGATTGATATGGATGTTCCTTGGAGGTCTCCTCTATATCATCCAATCTATAACTATTTTGAAGTCCCCATATACTTGCAATTTATGAGCACCCTTCATAATTGCCAACCCTAGGGATAGTTTTAATGACATTAACTCTACTATGTTGTTAGCCCCCATACCAGATGAAAACGTAATCAAGTGTGAATTAGATATATAAATAATGCCACTTGTCCCACCTTGAGCTGGAGCGCCTTGTGAAGCACCACCAAAGTATACCCAACATCCTGATTTGTCAATTGTCTCCTCCACTATCCTCCTTACATTCCTTGTCTCTTCACCCTATGGAAATTGTCTAAGTATTGCAAGACCTTTCGAGCTATATATTGAAGGAAGAATGAGTAAATCCTCGAAGAGACTGTGCAATCAGACCCCCCAAATGAGAATAACTAGTAAGGCCAAAAACTCCTTATAGGTTACATTATTGGTCCAAGTCTCCATAGCTACATCAAAATCTTGATATGCCCATATGAACTGAATACCACTAACATGTGAAACAAAATCCCACATCTTTCTAATATAAGAACAAAAGATAAGTAAGTATTCGATATTATTAGGTTGTTTTTGCAAACATGACATCTTCCAGGGCCACACCAAAATTTATGAAGCATGATATCCCAAACATGAACCTTTTTTGAGAGCCAACCATAAAAAGATATTTGAACTTAAGTGACACTTGTACTTCCAGATGGATAAGAACCATCAACGGGGTTTAGGTAATTCTTCTTCTTCTATAATAACCTTGTAGCCAATCAAGGGAGAATAAGAGCTTCCTGATGCATTCCTAAGCCATATCAATACATCATTACAGGACATCAATCTAATATGATTGTCTTGAAGTGCCTTCTTGTACCTTTTCCACCTCATCCTCAGACACCTAGTCTTATGCCTTTAACTTCTCTTGTCTCATAAACAGTGGTGTTGAATGGATCCCCAATTTGCTCTAGAAATAAATATCCATGATCCCTAAAAGCTTCAACCATTGTTGGAGGATCCTATGAGCCCCACATCATCCTACCAAAAGGTCTTGTCCCAATTTGACCTTTCTTTCATATCTAACACTCCATTCTAGCCAGTCCTTTATAACTTAAAAATCCATAATCAAGGCTTTCCACATAATTGAAACATTCCTAATTGATTTTTCTCTGCTTCTGAACCATTCCTCAATATGCGTGTGTGTGCGTATGTATATATAACCCATAGTCCCTCACTTTAACCCTAATGTATATTGTAAAAGCGAGATGTAATAAAGTTTTTATTTGAAACAATACAAAATATCAATGTTTTATCTATCTATTTATTAAAAGTGTATTTATTTTTATTAAATAATTATATTTCAATTTTATTATTATTATATTTATTTATGTTAATATTAATAGTGAAGGTTCCCATTTCGACGGAGCATGCCAAGGTGATGATTCAATCTGTAGGTTGGGGTTTATTGTATTTGTGGAGTCCAACAATTTCCTTAGTTTTTTTTTTTTTTAATCAGAAAGAAAAAAGCCTATCCTTGTTATTCTCAGAAGAATCAAAGGTCATCAGTACAATCATCCCATAAGCGGGTTACATACCAAAACAGCCCACAAGAGTTCTGTCGAGGGGAAATGCATAACATCTATAAAGAATGATCCCATTAGAAAATTGTCTCATCATAAAGAGAGGGTTGTCTTCTCATCCACATCTACCGAGTGCCAAAGGGCTCTGAACAACATTCTAAAAGTGATCACTCTTTCAATCATAACATATATGAGGGAAATAAAGAAGATCCCTTAACCATGCTCAGAAGAGCTGAAAAGTGTCCTGAGAAACCAAATGGTTCTCAAAATATTCCATAAAACTACCTTTACCCTGAGGAAAAGAGAGTGCAGTTTTAGAGAGACGGTCAGCCATCCGATTGTGCTTTCGGTAAATGTGAGTGAAAGACAAGTCCTGAAAGCTAAAAATTAGCTTTTTTGTCTCCCTACACCAATGAACAAGATCAGGTGGGGAGAGCGCAGTCGATCCCATTGCCTAATTGATGATTACTTGAGAATCACCATATACATGGGATAGGGGGATCCCCATCATTTGGGAAGAGAGAAGAAGTGCCCATAAGCTGAGCAATTCCNCCAGCGAGAACTCCAAGTAGTGGGAGTCATTGAAAAATATGCAATAACCTACACCAGCAATCATACAGTTTGAAGCACCATCAATAAAACCGCAGGGATAAACCTTGCAGGGGGGCTTCCCCAAAATTCTGCTTCTAATTTTTCCAGTGACAGTTGAAGAAGGGAGAGCTTGTATAGAAGTAATAATTTGCTGAACAATACTGGAGATGTTCCTTCGTTTCCCCTCAAAATTAGCCTGGTTACGCACTTTCCAAATTATCCACATCATATAGAAAGGAAGCAAAAAGAGGTGCGAGTTTCTTGAAATATTTCCAAACCAACCATTTAACATGTCCCCAAGAGGAACACACTGAGAGCAAGCTGGGAGGTTAAAATTATCACAGACATGATCAGCCATTGTTTTCCAAACAGTGCAGATGGAGAATAAGTGCTCGACTGTCTCCTCATCCGAACAACAAAGAGTACATATACCTGGGCCCGATTTACCTCTTTTCTGTAAATTCTCCCTAGTGAGGATTCTGTTCCGGAGAGCTAACCAGATAAAACATGAAATTTTATTTGGAAGGGCCTTGTTCCACAGATGGGAGTCAGCAAGATTTGTAGCTGGGAGCGAGGAGGGTCTAACAATGCAATCATAAGCATTCCTGGCAGAAATGGAGCCCGATTTTTTATTGTAAACCCATACAAGGTCATCAGGACGATCGGTGAGGCGAATACCAGCTCCGGATAATCCCTCAATATATGCATTCCAAGTTGATTTGTGAGAGCCTCCAAGATCAAGATCATCGACGATAAACCAATAACTCTGTGCATTTAAAAGAGAGTTATGAGCCTGAGAGAGAGTGCATATATTCAAATCCTCCAGGTAAGATCTCAAATCCTCAGGGAGATTAAAGGAGGAGTGAGAACCCACAATCGGGTCGATTCCCAGCAGAATATTGTCACCATTTCCCACCTGCCAAGCCATATGAGTGCCCATCCAAGGGAGAGTCTGCAAGAACCCTCTCCACATAATAGAAACATTGTGTGAGCTGAAGCGTTTATATATGAGCCAGTCAGCCACTGAGGAGCTTTTCATATATTTAAAATGAAGAACTTGAAACATAAACCCTTGGAGTGGAGGATTCTCCATAAAGTTTTGAGATGCAGAGCTAAGTTGAACCAAGGGAGGTTTTTGATTCCCCAGCCCCCATATTCCTTGGGCCAGGAAAGATCCTTCCAGCTAGCCAGATGATTTTTGCAGTTATTGTCGGAAGATCCCCATAAGAAAATAAACATGATTCTTCTAAGTTTCTGAAGAATGGAGGCTGGGAGAGGAGCAAGTCCCATCCATTACACAGGTATACTAGACAATACAGATTGAACGAGAATCAATCTGCCCCCAAGGGAAAGATACTTATAGGTCCAGTGACTTATCCTTCTTTCAAACTTTTGTATAATCCATAGCCAATCATTTACTCTATACCCAAGCGGTTTCAAATAATAACCCAGGTAATTGAACCCAGATTGGAGCGGCGACATCCTATAAGGAAGGACTCCCACAAAATCATTTAGATAGTCAGTGGCAAGATTGTAGTAGAGAAAACAAAACTTTTCAATGTTGATCCTCATGCCCGAGGCTTTACAAAAAGTCTCAATGATAACCTCGAAAGCAGACCAGTCCTGAAGAGTACCCGAGCCCAAGAGAATCACATCGTCCACAAAGAGGAGGTGAGAAAGAGCAAGGGAGGGCGAGAGTTGAATGCCTCGAATGAGACCATTGGATCTGGCATCCCGAATGAGAATACTGAGGCCCTTGATGACAAGGATAAAGAGGAGAGGGGATAAAGGACAACCTTGACGGATACCATGTGTAGCTATGAAAAAAATTGAAGGAGTCCCGTTGACTAGAACTGCAAAATTAGCAGTAGAGAGGCATCCCATAATCCAATTTACAGTAAGGAGAGGCACTCCAATTTGTATCAGGATCAGTCTGACATAAGTCCAGTCAACATGATCAAAAGCCTTTGTAAGATCCAATTTGAGAACAAAGGTGCAGAGATTCTTGGTTTTGACAGAATGAAGGACCTCTTGCACAATACCTATAGGTTCGGAGATTTGACGGTCTTTAAGAAACCCGAATTGTTCCTGAGAAATACCCAGATCCAAGAAGGGTTTTAACCTTCCAGCAATGACTTTAGCAATGAGTTTATATAGAAGGTTACATAAAGAGATGGGCCTAAAGTCAGCAAAGGTTCGAGGCTTGTCCTTCTTTGGGATAAGAGCAAGGAGCATTGAGTTCAAGGAAGGAGGGATAAAACTGGAGGTCCTAGTCATGTCAATGGTTTTTAGTAACACAGGGCTCAGGAGATCGAAAAAGTGTAGATAGAACTCCGCGGGCCACCCATCCGGGCCTGGGCTACGATCTTTTTTAAAGGACTTGAGAGAGAGTTCAATTTCCTTCAGACTAACCGGGCAAGAAAGGAGAGATGAGTGTTCTGAGGGAATCAATCTGGGGAAGAGTGAAACCACCTTTAGTTGGTGTACTAGACTAGTACAACCATCATCCTTGTATATGTTGGCAAAGTGTGCTTTTCCAAACTCTTTTAGGGAGGCCTCCTCCTCAATAAGGTTACCATCGGGATCTTCAAGAGACCAGATCATGTTTTGCATCCTTCTCCCCGAAGCCACACCTTTAAGGCTTCCTTACCTTTAAGGCTAATGTAGGGTTGATCACAAACAATGGGGTCGAGTTCCTGGATCTTCTTTATATTTTAAGGATTGCAACTAAATATCATATCTAGATAGAGTAGATCTATGGAGATTCACAACTTGTCATTAGATGGATGAACATGGAGATACTTGTCCACAATATTTCTTTAATGTAGATGGAAATCATATTTGGGAGATCTCATAATCCTCCTTTCATAATCAATATTAGTATGCTCCCCATAGACAAAATGTGGAAGTTGATCAGTTATCAAAAGAAGGACTCGTCCTTCCTCCAGGTACTTACAATTTGGATGTTTATGCAAGTCAAAACGTTCAGTCTATAAGCAATGCTTTCTCTAATTTTAATATTTCTTGATGATGTTAAGTTGGCGGGGGAGGCACATATGTGTTATTTGCAACACAAATTTTGTCCTTTTGCAACACAATTTTGGCGATCATAATGATGTTTATGTTTTCTTTTTAAATCATATGAAGATCTGAGATATGGAAGGGTAGTATCGAAAGATAAATTGAACAATGATAATGCTATAAGGTACCTAATCATAGTCTTGCTCTGAGTGGGTGGAAGGCTAGTCTCTAAGAGGATGAACTAAAAATGATGTATTGTTTTAAATTTTAAAATTTTAAAATACTTTTATATTTTCTTTATTTTCCTCCAAATTATCTAGAAATGTTGCAACTCCAAACTTCAAATCCATATAAAATAACCATAATAGTAAGTGTGTCAAAGAAGACTTTTTTCCCTTAACACAAATTCCATGTGTTATAATGGTTTTCAAGACCAAAATAGGTTTTCCATCCTCCATTAACTCTTTTATCAATCTTATAGTTCCAATTGAGCTTGTGAAGAAGATAAACTTTCTCTAAGTTGTTATTGTCATACACAAAATTAAGGTAACTAGTGTTCTTAGATTTGATGATCATAACCTTGTCTTATCAATTTATAATAATATAACATAGCCAGAACATAAATCCTTAAGAATTATTAGTTGTTTGTCAAGAACAATATCATCAATGTAAAGAAGAAGGATGATGATTATCTTATCCAAACTAGTGCTTACACAACCTAATCCTTTCAAACATGCCTCTAACTTATCAATATAAATATTAAAAAGGGTGGTGGATAGGGACAACCTTGCTTAATTCAGAAAGGATTTGTCGTCTCTATGATAATAGGAACATTGAAGATGAAAACCACTTCCTCTTAGAGTTCCCTGTGTGCACCCACATTAGATCTCAGTTTCCTAATCTTTGTTGCAATATCGACCTTCCTAGCCTTTTAACTTGTCATAATTATAGTGAGCTCAGGATGCTTCTCACCAAGCTCTTTGAGCATAGGAATACAATTTTAAATCAAACTAATTAATTTGTTTGTTTGGGTCCGATAGACCAAAGTTTGGTCTAAGTGGATGTTAACCATCGTCATCATCATCATTATCATCAATTTCTTCTTACCAACCCTTATTATTAATGAATTTAGTAATTACTTTCTTGTACAACCTTGTTGGAACAACTCTGAACCTACACTAAACCCTTATATTCCTAAAGTCAACAAAATAACAAAGGAGATTTTATTATTTCAACATTCCTCTACAATAATCCTAAGAGTAATTAAGTAGTCCATTGTTGAATGATCGCTTCTAAACCAACTAAATTGTTAACCTATTTTCCACAACACTCTAACCATAAACTAAATTTCCTTTCTAGAATGAATCCATGTAACTTCTCTAACATAAGATTAATCAAAAGGATATTTACTTTTGTCACCAATTATAAAATATAGAAAAAAAGGCTTTAAATGAAGGGTTTAGAAAAACTTATTTAATTATTATATTGAAAAGTCCATTACTGTAAGTGATAAGAATAAAGTCTCCAATTTTTAGAAATTACTTTTAATAAGCTTATATGTCCTTATCTTTCTTTTTTGTTAAGCCTTTAATTTCAAATTAAATATCATATTAAGAAAAAAAAACTCATTCTTTGTAACAAGATTTCAAATGTTATTTGAAACACTAAAGGAATCGTAAAGCTTTTTAAAGTGCAAATCCCATTAACTCATAGAAATTGTATTATTTTCTTTAGCTTTATATGTTATTAGAATTCTTTTGTTTCGAATTTAGAAAGATTTAAAAGTTTATCTTTCTTTCTATTTACATAATCTTTCTTTCTTTTAACTAATGCTTTATAATTATTATTGTGCATAGCTTTTAAAGGCTCACCAAAGGTCTCCTCTATAGATTTCCTAACAATGTTTAGTTTGTGTAAGTGTTGGTAATTTGAATTTCATTTTTATAAAAAGTTTTAAAAGTGTATTTATTCATACAAGTCAGGAGTTTTGTTATGGAGTTATAATAGGAGAATTAATTCGTTTTCTAAATTTAATATAAAATGTCAATTTTTTTTTATAAAAGATGAAATACTTTAATTATTATAACTAAAAAATAATTATGTATAGAAAAATTTAAAATTAAGATTAAAAGTTTATAATATGACTCTACCTCATGATAATTTGAAATGTCAAAATTAAAAATATTATTAAATAATGAGATATTTAATAAAACATAATTCACTAAATTGTTGCCTAAGTCTATATATACAAGCTAATCTATTAGCTTTTTATCACTACTTTAAATCATTATAATGTATAAAACCTCCATAATTATAAAATTTGATTAATTCAATAAAACAATTTTTCACATAAACCTTCAAAACTTATCTTAAACATATAAACTAAATAAAAAACATAATCAATTTATCTACAATATACAAAATGTTCTCCACTTTAAAATATAAAAGAAAAAACACATATAATAACACCATAATTGCTAATTAAAAGTAAAAGCAAGGCTCCCTTATCCTTTTTTACAAAAAGAAAATTTATGTGTCATCTAATCTTAAATCATTTAATATAAACATTTTTTTTGTTTTTTAGAAATGTTCGGGGTCACTCGACTGGTTAAGAAATTGCAACCCATTGGTTAAGAAATTGCAATTCAGGGGCATCTAAGTCATCAAAATCACCCAGATATTGTACTCGGCTTGGGTCACACCAACCCTTAACATAGTTGGATGTTTTGGATGTCTCCTCCAACCAAGTCATCGTAAAGATATTGAACTTGGGTCACGTAAAAAACAAAACCCACACCTTAACAAGATAAGCTAGTAAAAAATGACATTCTAATAAAAACATTAACAAAATATATGTTCTTATTTTATAATAAAATTACTTTTAATAATATTTATTTATTTAAAATAATATATTTAACAATAAAAAAAATTCTTATACTTAAAAATAAGATAATGGAAATTAAGTGAATGTACATAATGGTTAAATAAATTTATTTATCCTTTTCGCTTGTTAACAAGTTATATGTTCTTATTTTATATATTAAAATTGTATTTCAATAATATTGGTTTGTTTCAAAATATATATATATATATATATTAAAAAATAAGACAATGGAAGTTAAGTTGATGTATATCATGGTTAAATAAAATAAAAGTAGTTTTTCTTTATCCTTTTTCTTTTGTTAAGTCAAATAAATAAAAGTAGTTTTCATATTGTTGAGGTACACTTTAAGGCTGCAAGGCTTTCTTGTTGTGGCTTATCTACTTTTGGCGGTGTATATTGTTGTCATCTTGTGCAGACCTCTTTATGGGTCGGTGGAAGAAAAGAAACATTAAACCCATGGGACAACATTGTGAGTGGTATACCATCAATGGTGGTCAAAAGTGTACACCATGTTTAAAGTGGGTAACAGCGTTTTCACCCTTTGCATATACATGTAATCCTAATCCCAATTGGGAAAAACAAAAACAAAACATTGAGGAACAAAGGGAAAATCACACCAACAAAAAGGAGGTTTGGAAAAACAAAACAATGAAGAACAAAGAGAAAATCACACTAAAAAAAGCTTATGGTGGATATGGAAGTACTTATCACTGCTCCCACCACTTCACTTCAAGAATAGTTTGTGGCCATTAAATGAAGAAGAAGAATGCTAACTGAGAGATAATCATAGGAATTGTTACTATATTGGTGAAGTGGTTTTGGTCTCCACGTTGATATTGATATTCTAATGGAGACTCATTCCATTCTTTGACTATATGGACAAAATAAATTCACATCATGCTCTTTGCATGGTTATAAAATTTATTAATTTATACTAATATATTAGTGATTTACCTTGGTTAATGAAATTTAGGTCAAGAATGATCTTGGAATATATCGATTTTATAGGATAATTTCTGTCTTAAAGTCATTTATTTTAGTATGTAAAAACCTTATGAAATTGAAAATTGGTCTAAGGTATAAATAATTGTTAATATAACTTAATCTTATTTATCATTGATTGTGTTTGGTTAATAAATTAAGATATATTTAAGAATTTAAATATTATAGTTATATATAATATTTTAGATGATTATTTAAATTGAAACTTTATATATAGATATACATAAACAAATAATTAGTAAAAAACATATAATATAATATTAAAACTTGTAATATTATAGTTATATATAATATTTTAGATGATTATTTAAATTGAATATTATATAGACATAAGCAAATAATTAGTAAAAAACATATAATATACTATTAAAACTTGTAAGTTTTGGTAAATTTTATTAATTTAATCATATTTTATATAAAAAAATATAAGCAAATCTCATGAATAAATTTTTTAATGAAAAAAAACCGTTTTAAAAAAATATCATAAAATAAAATTTTAGGGTTATATTTCAAAAAGTGTGTTTTAATTGATATTTCAAATTGTAACACTTCAATTGATATTTCAAATTGTAATTCTTTATTTTATTTTATTAGATTAGATTAGTATGAGAACTTTATTATTATTTTTTATAAATTTTTTTATTATAACTTTAGTATTATAAATAAAATATTTCAAATTGTAATTCTTTATTTTATTTTATTATATTAGATTAGTATGAGAACTTTATTATTATTTTTTGTTTTTTTTTATAATTTTTTATTATTATAACTTTAGTATTATAAATAAGTTTTTAAAAGGGTTAAAGTTTAACACAATGGTATTCTTTTTAGAAAATTTTAATTATTTAAATTCAGAGGCGTGGATTAGATTTAAACCTAAAAGTTTTAATTGTGAAAAATTGTATTTATCTATTTTAAAAGAATAGTAGTAAGTTTATTATTTATTACAATGTTATTTAAAATTGAGCACCTCTTAAGCGGTAGCTACAAAAAGATGGAAAAGGACCCCAATAATAAGATCATAAAGGCATTAACAAAAGCTATCCAAAACTCATCTCTGGATGACAATATAAAAAAGAAGATCATTCCTAAGAATCCTGGCATACGATGCATTTACAGTCTCCCAAAAATACATAAAGATCGTTGTGTGCTGAGACCAATTGTTAATACTATCGGTTCACCATCCTACGGGTTGGCTAGGTTACTTGCAGACAAACTCAAACCGTTGGTTGGTCACTCTCAATCTTTCATCAAAGACTCATCTTGAACTTTATACAGAATATCAAGACTACGAGTCTGAGGGAATCCAATATCATAGTAAGCTTCGATGTGGTCTCTCTTTACACTAAAATATTAGTCAACGAAGCCGTCAACATAATAAAGGAACTTACAGACGAGGAAACAACAAACTTGGTAAAGGTGTGCCTAGCTTCTACCTACTTCAGTTTCTGAGGTGATATCTACGAGCAAGCTCACAGCGTGGCCATGGGCTCCCCACTTTCCCCGGTTGTAACGAACATTTTCATGGTACATTTCAAAGAAAATTCCATCAACTCCTTCTCTCACAAACCAGAACAATGGAGAGGGTATGTTGACGACACAAATTTCACTTGGCCCTATGGAAAATATAAGCTTAACGATTTCCCTGTACACATGAATAACCAATCAAAACATATTAAATTCACAATGGAGACTAAAGTAGATAGGAAACTCCCATTCCTGGACGTCCTTAGCACCAGGAATGATGTTGGATCACTGCCACATCAAGTGTATCGAAAGAAAACACACACACAACCAAGTATATCCATGCAGATTCTCATCATCACCTCGCCCACAAGGTTGGCATTCTTAACACCCTAGCCACTAGAGCCAAATGCATCTCTGATTCTACTCACCTAGACCATGAACTAGAACATTTGACTGAATTTTTCATAAATAACGACTATAATACTAAGAAAATTAAAAAGTCTATAAGTAATTCACAAATTAAAAAACCGAAAACTTAGAAAGAAGATGTCACTAAAACTATTAAACTACCTTACATAGAAGGAACTATTGATAAAATTGCCAACATCCTATGAAAGAAAAAGGTTAGGGTTGCTTTCTCCCCTCTTAACACTTTACGAAGCTTTCTCGACCACGCTAAAGATCAAACCGACCCTAAAAGAAACAAAGGAGTCTACTCTATCCCTTTCACCTGTGGGAAGGTTTATATTGGTGAAACAAATTTCTCAATCCAACTAAGACTTAAAGAACACGGTTCCGACATTATCCATGAACGCACTAAAAAATCTGCACTAGCTCAGCACTTTGTTACTTCCAAACACCACCTCTGCATTGAAGACGCAAAGGTCATTGTCGGGATTGATCACTACATGAAATGACGCGTCAGTGAAGCCATCGAAATCAGGAAGCACCCTAAAAACATCAATAGGGATGATGTGTAGAAATTCAGTAAAAATCTCAAACACCTATCATCACTTTAATTAAAAACTCCCAACTATAACTCTTTATTTAAAATTTACTAAAAAACACTTGTACTTAAAACCTAGTCTAAAACCTATAATATTGAACCTGATTCACACTTCCCAAACCTTACTAAACAATTAGAAAACTTTTGAGATTAATTATAATCATGCACACTAATTAATTTAAATAATATATATTTTTTAAATCTTTAAAAAAATACTATAAAATTAAAAATTTAACTATAATATTTTTTTAACTATTAAAAAGCTTGTTTGTAACAATTTTTTAAAATAATATTATAATAAATAATAAACTTACTACTATTCTTTTAAAATAAATAAATACATTTTTTCACAATTAAAACTTTTAGGTTTAAATCTAATCCACGCCACTTAATTTAAATAATTAAAATTTTCTAGAAAGAATACTATTGTGTTAAACTTTAACCCTTTTAAAAACTTATTTATAATACTAAAGTTATAATAATTTTTTTTATAAAAAAAATGTTAAGTTTAAAAAAAAAAATTAAAAAAAATTATCATAGTAATCTAATAAAATAAAATAAAGAATTACAATTTGAAATTTTATTAAAACTCATTTTTTGAAATATAACCCTAATTTAATAAGCTTTTATATTGAATTTTGTGAAAAAACTTTAAAAATAATAATAACAAATTAACTTATAATACATAATTACTAGAATAATTACTTAATAAATACACAATTTTAATTAAATAATATTAATAAGCCGACCTTAGAACAAATTAACCATTTAAATTAACTTAATTAAAAATTTTCCACTATTTAAATAAAAAACTCAGGTTAAAAATGACAAGGCGAGCTCCTTCACACTGTATCTCGTGAAGAAGGGCAGAACTAGTCTGCCCAAAACGTCGAGAAATTTAATAAGTCACCACATGATTCCACAAGCTTCAAAATTAGATGAAGGTGGAGGAGAAGTTGCGATAGAAGCAACTATGGAAGGAACAACAAAGTAGAAAAAGCAGCTACAAAGGAAGTTGCGGCGGAGGAAGATAGAAGCAAATAAGAGAGAAAGAGATAAGACATAAGAAGTAGTCACCGAGGAGGCTGTGACAGAAGAAGATTTCATGACAGAAGAGAAGTCACAACAGAAGAGAAGCCATGACATAAGGAAAGGATGCGACGAGATCAACCACAATGAAAGGAACCACGCTATAGAAGGCATGCAACGACACAACGACTGGAAAGGACAACTCGAGAGATTATGGGTACAAAGTCGGCTAGAGTCACACATGTTGTAATGAATAAAATAATCTTTGTATTTTGGGCTGATAGTGCCTATTATTAAGTGTAACTAGAATAGGAATGACATCGTGTTGGATAACATAATGAATTTAACTGAATGCGACATGTAAAGAGTCTATAAAAGGAAGAGCCCAAGCTGTATGCGGGTTATTTCCTTAGTGACTTCCTAACCTCTTATTTTCTTGTTACTTGTTGTTTAGTTACTGGTCAATCAGTTTAGTCTGTAAGAAGAGTAGTCGGTCTAAGCTGCGTGCATATCGACAATAGAGTCAAAGAGAAGAGTAGTTGATCCGGGCTGTGTGCAGATCAACAATAGAGCAAAGTAGGAAAAGATTGAACGACAGAATAATAGAGAGCATGAGAGCAGAGAGGAGTTTGTATAAATAAGATAAGAAGATCTAGAACAGAGTCTGCAGTTGAGTGCGTAGAAAAAATGTGCCATATATTTATCATTCCAAATGAAGAGCGCCTTTGTGGTTTTAGCTGGATGGGTTTCCATGTTAAATACCATGTCATTGAGTAGATGATGAATGTGTTTATGTCACATGAATGTATATGATGAATGTGCTTAGGTTGCAAGAATGTATATTGTGAATAAGTGTTTACGGTATTTTATTGTGAATGAGTTCTCTTATGCATAAGTCACACCGTTGATAGATAACCTATGTGTTAAAGCTTATTATGCTATTATAATCTTTGTGACAGATAAGTTAAGTAGTGTCTTATCTTCGCACAGTAAGGATAAGCAATACAACCACCAACTTCGGTCGAAGCGAATTGGTAAGGTTTCACGGGAGAATAAATCCACACCCAACAATGAAAACCTGGTTCTGGTAGTTAGACTTAAGAAATATCTCGGGTGAGATTGCATCTGCGTCGCAGGTGCTTCCGACTGAGCCTTTCTCTATCGGGCGGATATCTTGGGCTTTGTTGTGCGCATTAGAAGGTTTGAACTTGGGTCGAAGGGAGAAACGCCAACAATATACATTATAGAATTGAGAAATATATGCCTACCCACCCAACCAATATTTAGAGTGATGCATACATTTATTGTAAACAAGCTCAGAGCCCAAAACAAAGAGAATTACAGACTTTCGAAAAAGATGAGATTGAGTAAAAAAACATATGTTATAAATAATGTTGAGACTCTACAGTCGCACCCTTGGTGAATTATGCAAATTTAAGTTCCTCAATGTTCATAGATAGTCCCCCTTTGGAGAGGGCATCTACATTTTGATTAAGCTCTCGGAACACATGGCATACAGAGAACTTGGAGAATACTGATACTGTCTCTTTCAAATGAGTGGCTACTCTAGCAAGAACTATATTACAGCTGATTTTACCACACATGGTGAATCACACTTTTATGGCCTTCCCTGTCCCTTTGCAGACTCTTTAGACCCCATGGACAATTTTTGTACCTTTGATGTTTCCAAGATCATCCCTAAAAACATGCAATAATTGCCATATGCGACTTTTAATCCCTTTCTTGCATATATACGCAGATTTGACCCTTAAATCCGCGTACATCGGGATGTGTGCAAAAGGACAAATTCTATTACGGAGAGAAATTCCTATGGCTTGAGGTACCACAATAGACATCTTGACTCCATAAATCAATCCTTTCCTATATGCAAGAGAAACCAAATATCTAACACTAAAGGATCTCGATTCGTACCTTATTCCGAACGGTTGATGTAGATCCCCGTTGGGCTTTCCAACTCCAGCTTGAATTGATAAATTGCTTCCTCAATATTCAATAAACAAGACAAGCATGCTATATACGATTGTGTTAGGCCTACTCTAGCATAATCAATAAAACATTTAAAAGCATCCAAGGATAAAATACTCATTTAAATATACATTATTGGACAGGAAAAGATATTTCTATTAATGTAAAACAGAGATTACAATAGTGACAACCTTTGTCGGCATATCTGCGAATTAGAGAAACTGAGTCCCCCACTTGGGCCTCCACCACTTCAATCCTCCATCTCTCGATAGCAAGCTCACAAGCAAAAGGCAAGCTTGGGAAGAACACAAAAGTGCTCCAAGGGACAAAGGGATGCAGACTCAAGTATAAGCTCCAGCAACAATGGACTATAGTTTTCTTGCTCTTTAATTCCTCCCCTTTCAATGTATCCAAAGGGTTCCTTATATAGCTCTTCAATGGGGTAATGAAAGGTCGAATCCGAGCGATCTCAACGCATATGGAAGGCCAGGAGACAAGTGAGTCGGATCCACATCAAGGAAAACTCCAAGTTCTATTACGGAGAGAAATTCCTATGGCTTTGGGTACCACAACAGACAGCTTGACTCCAAAAATCAATCCTTTCCTATATGCAAGAGAAACCAAATATCTAACACTAAAGGATCTCGATTTGTACCTTATTCCAGATGGTTGATGTAGATCCCCGTTGAGGTTTCCAACTCCAGCTTGAATTGATAAATTGCTTTTTCAATATTCAATAAACAAGACAAGCATGCTATGTATGATTGTGTTAGGCCTACTCTAGCATAATCAATAAAACATTTAAAAGCATCCATGGATCAAATACTCGTTTAAATATACATTAATGGACATGAAAATATATTTCTATTAATATAAAATAGAGATTACAATAGTGACAACCTCTGTCGGCACGTCTGCGAATCAGAGAAACTGAGTCCCCCACTTGGGCCTCCGCCACTTCAATCCTCCATCTCTCGATAGCAAACTCACAAGAAAAAGGAAAGCTTGGGAAGAACACAAAAGTGCTCCAAGGGACAAAGGGATGCAGACTCAAGTATAAGCTCCGACAACAATGGACTATAGTTTTCTTGCTCTTCAATTCCTCCCCTTTCAATGTATCCAAAGGGTTCCTTATATAGCTCTTCAATGGGGTAATGAAAGGTCGAATCCGAGCGATCTCAAGGCATATGGAAGGCCAGGAGACAAGTGAGTCAGATCCACATCAAGGAAAACTCCAAAAGAATTTGGCCTTTTGCACACATCCCGATGTACGTGGGTTTAAGGGTCAAATCCATGTATATACGCGAGAAAGGGATTAAAAGTCGCGTATGGCAATTATTGCATGTTTTCAGGGATGATCTTGGAAACATCAAAGGTACAAAAATGGTCCATGGGATCTAAAGAGTCTGCAGAGGGACAGGGAAGGCCATAAAAGTGTGATTCACCATGTGTGTTAAAATTAGTTGTAACAATCTATATTCGATAGTTGATGAGTCCCAAGCATCCAATATATGACTATTGTAGAATCACCATAAATGAGGAGAGTTCCCTGAGCCATCAACTCTGTTATGTTATTAGAACCTCAACTATTGGCCATAGGAAAAGTAAGACATAATTCTAGTCGGAATAATAAAGGTTCTAGTCGTAAGACAGGAAAGAGCTGCAACAGAAGGAGTTGAGATGGAAGGAGTTGCGAAGAGAGAAGCCGTGATGGAAAGAACCACGAAATAAGAAGAATAAGCACTCGAAAAGCACAATTTGACTGGTTTTGGAAAGAGTTAGTTAGAATAAAAGCTTGCTTTTAGTAATAAAGCATAATTGTATTTTTGTGTAGATAGTGCCTATTTTGAGATGTAACTGTATGTATCAAAATAGAAAGGAAGCACATCAACTGACAATTGTGATTCATTTGACGAATGGATCAAGAATTGTAAAATTCATAAGGCTTGTAAAAGCACGAAGGAAAGCTCTGCGTGGGTTGGTCAAGGTTAGCCTGCCGAAGAGAGGAATAGGCTTGATCCAGGCTGTGTGCGGATCGATAGTTGAGAGAAGAATAGAAGAAATACGTAGACCCAAAATCAAAGAACATGAGATGAGATAAATATGTCTGAATTGTAAATAATATCTAAAGAAGATTCTGCAAGAAGGGTGCGCAAACCAAAGGTGCCAACCTATTTCTCATTCCATATGAAGAGCACCTTTGTGGTTTTTCTCAGATGGGTTTCCACGTTAAATCTTGTTTTTGTGTGTTTGTGATATTTATGTTTATGTTGAGTACATGTATGTTGTGAATGAAGTGGATTTGAATATGTTGCACAGTCTTTGTTCTGAATTGCTCATGTGTGTGTGTGTGTGCCGCAACTCTAATGGATTAAAACTATGATAATGCTTTATGTTAGATACTGTGATATATGTTGATGGGTAAGTAGACTGTTATCTTGAATGATTAAACAAGAAAAAGAGTATAATTCCTGGTTTCGATCGAGTGACTGGATAAGGTATTGTAAGGGTGAAAATCCCCACATAACTACAAAAACATGGTTCTGACAGTTCCCATAAAGATATCTCGGGTGAGACTGCATATGTGTCCCAAGTGTTGCCAACAAAGTCCTGCTCTGTTGGACCGATATATTGGGCTTTATTGATGAATGAGGAATCTAAACTTGGTTCGATCGAAAGTACGCCAACATCAACCAATATTATCTTTGAAGGTAATACAATGAGTACGGAAAATAATAAGTCCTCCCAATCCACAGATATTTCTGGGATCCTATCAAGCACCACCAAATAACCCTCAACATATACTCTTTTTGATAATCAATTCACCATGTTGTCTAGAATGATTTGGGTTATGATATTCCCTACATATATATTGTAAAATTCTACCACCTATGAGGAAACTTTAACTAGTGGAGATTGAGCTTCTGAAAAATAATTTACCATTTTGGGCTAACCATAAACCCCAAAATACTAGGAAATGGATGGATCTATGTGTCTTCAGATCAAGGTGAGAAAACCAAGAATGAAAATAGGATTAAATCATATTATCCTTCCACAAGTCACTTAGCTTCAACCAATTACTTATTTCCTTCCACACCTGGATATAAAATTTTCATTTGAAAAATAGATTGTGTTATCCCTAAAGTTGGACCTAGACTACGGGATCCAAGCTTAAGGAAATCTTTAAGTTTGGTAAAGACCAAATCAAAATAAAATCAAACCAAAATACAGACAAAAATAAGACTT
>LPNX010425573.1:0-14379 GCA_001517045.1 Pseudotsuga menziesii
GGGGGTCAAAATAGCTTGAAACGTCGTGAAAGCTGGCGTGCATGCTTGTCTATCCAATATGCATCCAAAGATATGATATGGTTTAAATTCTAAGAATCTGGTCAAAGCTGAGACTACATCATGCTGTTTTGTTAGGGTTTGGCTTAAAGATGGTGAAAATAGCTCTCAATATCATGAAAGTTGGCATGCACTCTTGTTTCCCAAATGTGGATTTAAATCTATGATTAAATTTTAATTTTGAGAAATTAGTCAAACGTGAAACTTCGTTGTGCGGTTATGCTAAGGTTGGGATTAAAGGGGGTGAAAATATTTTGGAATGTCTCAAAAGTTTGCATGCACGCTTGTTGATGAAATTGGCATCCAAATTTATGATCAAATTTAAATTCTGAGAAAGTGCTCGAAAGGCAAACTCCGTCGTGCGGTTTCAACAGGGTCGAGCTTAAAGGGGGTCGAAATAGCTTGAAACGTCGCGAAAGTTGGTGTGCATGCTTGTCTATCCAATATGTATCCAAACATATGATCAGTTTTAAATTCTAAGAATCTGGTCAAAGCTGAGACTGCATCATGCAGTTTTGTTAGGGTTTGGCTTAAAGATGGCGAAAATAGCTCTCAACATCGTGAAAGTTCGCATGCACTCTTATTTTCCAAATGCGGAGTTAAATCTATGATTAAATTTTAATTTTGAGAAATTTGTCAAACGTGAAACTTCGTTGTGCGGTTTTGCTAAGGTTGGGCTTAAAGGGGGTGAAAATATTTTGGAATGTCTCAAAAGTTTGCATGCACGCTTGTTTATGAAATTGGCATCCAAATTTATGATCAAATTTAAACTCTGAGAAACTGCTCGAAAGGGAAACTCCGTCGTGCGGTTTCAACAGGGTCGAGCTTAAAGGGGGTCGAAATAGCTTGAAACGTCGCGAAATTTGGCGTGCATGCTTGTGTATCCAATATGTATCCAAACATATGATCAGGTTTAAATTCTAAGAATCTGGTCAAAGCTGAGACTGCATCATGCAGTTTTGTTAGGGTTTGGCTTAAAGATGGCGAAAATAGCTCTCAACATCGTGAAAATTGCGATGCAATCTTATTTTCCAAATGCGGATTTCAATCTACGATTAAATTTTAATTTTGAGAAATTAGTCAAACGTGAAACTTCGTTGTGCGGTTTTGCTAAGGTTGGGCTTAAAGGGGGTGAAAATATTTTGGAATGTCTCCAAAGTTTCCATGCACGCTTGTTGATCAAATTGGCATCCAAATTTATGATCAAATTTAAATTCTAAGAAACTGCTCAAAAGAGAAACTCCGTCGTGCGGTTTCAACAGGGTTGGGCTTAAAGGGGGTCAAAATAGCTTGAAACGTCGCGAAAGCTGGCGTGCATGCTTGTCTATCCAATATGCATCCAAATATATGATCAGGTTTAAATTCTAAGAATCTGGTCAAAGCTGAGACTGCATCATGCAGTTTTGTTAAGGTTTGGCTTAAAGATGGCCAAAATAGCTCTCAACATCGTGAAAGTTGGCATGCACTCTTATTTCCCAAATCTGGATTTAAATCTATGATTAAATTTTAATTTTGAGAAATTAGTCAAACGTGAAACTTCGTTGTGCGGTTTTGCCAAGGTTGGGCTTAAAGGGGGTGAAAATATTTTGGAATGTCTCAAAAGTTTGCATGCATGCTTGTTGATCAAATTGCCATCCAAATTTATGATCAAATTTAAATTCTGAGAAACTGCGCGAAAGGGAAACTCTGTTGTGCATTTTCAACAGGGTTGGGCTTAAAGGGGGTCAAAATAGCTTGAAACATCACGAAAGTTGTTGTGCATGCTTGTCTATCCAATATGCATCCAAACATATGATCACGTTTAAATTCTAAGAATCTGGTCAAAGCTGAGACTGCATCATGCAGTTTTGTTAGGATTTGGGTTAAAGATGGCGAAAATAGCTCTCAACATCGTGAAAACTGGCATGGACTCTTATCTTCCAAATGCAGATTTAAATCTATGATTAAATTTTATTTTTGAGAAATTCGTCAAACGTGAAACTTCGTTGTGCGGTTTTGCAAAGGTTGGGCTTAAAGGGGGTGAAAATATTTTGGAATGTCTCAAAAGTTTGCATGCACGCTTGTTGATCAAATTGGCATCCAATTTTATGATCGAATTTAAATTCTCAGAAACTGCTCGGAAGGGAAACTCCGTCATGCGGTTTCAACAGGGTTGGGCTTAAAGGGGGTCAAAATAGCTTGAAACGTCGTGAAAGTTGGTGTGCATGCTTGTCTATCCAATATGCATCCAAACATATGATCAGGTTTAAATTCTAAGAATCTGGTCAAAGCTGAGACTGCATCATGCAGTTTTGTTAGAGTTTGGCTTAAAAATGGCGAAAATAGCTCTCAACATCATGAAAGTTGGCATGCACTCTTATTTTCCAAATGCGGATTTAAATCTATGATTAAATTTTAATTTTGAGAAATTAGTCAAACATGAAACTTCGTTGTGCGGTTTTGCCAAGCTTGGGCTTAAAGGGGGTGAAAATATTTTGGAATGTCTCAAAAGTTTGCATGCACGCTTGTTGATCAAATTGGCATCCAAATTTATGATCAATTTTAAATTCTGAGAAACTGCTCGAAAGGGAAACTCCGTTGTGCGGTTTCAACAGGGTTGGGGTTAAATGGGGTCAAAATAGCTTGAAACATTGCGAAAGTTGGTGTGCATGCTTGTCTATCCAAGATGCATCCAAACATATGATCAGGTTTAAATTCTAAGAAGCTGGTCAAAGATGAGACTGCATCATGCAGTTTTGTTAGGGTTTGGGTTAAAGATGGCGAAAATAGCTCTCAACATCGTGAAAGTTGGCATGCACTCTTATTTTCCAAATGTAGATTTAAATCTATGACTAAATTTTAATTTTGAGAAATTAGTCAAACGTGAAACTTCGTTGTGCGGTTTTGCTAAGGTTGGGCTTAAAGGGGGTGAAAATATTTTGGAATGTCTCAAAAGTTTGCATGCATGCTTGTCGATCAAATTGGCATCCAATTTTATGATCGAATTTAAATTCTCAGAAACTGCTCGAAAGGGAAACTCCGTCGTGCGGTTTCAACGGGGTTGGGCTTAAAGGGGGTCAAAATAGCTTGAAACGTCGCGAACGTTGGCGTGCATGGTTGTCTATCCAATATGCATCCAAACATATGATCAGGTTTAAATTCTAAGAATCTGGTCAAAGCTGAGACTGCATCATGCAGTTTTGTTAGGGTTTGGCTTAAAGATGGCGAAAATAGCTCTCGCCATCGTGAAAGTTGGCATGCACTCTTATTTTCCAAATGCGGATTTAAATCTATGATTAAATTTTAATTTTGAGAAATTAGTCAAACGTGAAACTTCGTTGTGTGGTTTTGGTAAGGTTGGGCTTAAAGGGGGTGAAAATATTTTGGAATGTCTCAAAAGATTGCATGCACACTTGTTGATCAAATTGGCATCCAAATTTATGATCAAATTTAAATTTTAAGAAACTGCTCGAAAGGGAATCTCCGTCGTGCGGTTTCAATAGGTTTGGGCTTAAAGGGGGTCAAAATAGCTTGAAACGTCGCGAAAGTTGGCGTGCATGCTTGTCTATCCAATATGCATCCAAACATATGATCAGGTTTAAATTCTAAGAATATGGTCAAAGAAGAGACTGCATCATGCCGTTCTATTAGGGTTTGTCTTAAAGATGGTGAAAATAGCTCTCAACAACGTGAAAGTTGGCATGCACTCTTATTTTCCAAATGCGCATTTAAATCTATGATTAAATTTTAATTTTGAGAAATTAGTCAAACGTGAAACTTCGTTGTGCGGTTTTTCCAAGGTTGGGCTTAAAAGGGGTGAAAATATTTTGGAATGTCTCAAAAGTTTGCATGCACGCTTGTTGATCAAATTGGCATCCAAATTTATGATCATATTTAAATTCTGAGAAACTGCTCGAAAGGGAAACTCCGTCGTGCGGTTTCAACAGGGTCGGGCTTAAAGGGGGCCGAAATAGCTTGAAACATCACAAAAGTTGGTGTGCATGCTTGTCTATCCAAGATGCATCCAAACATATGATCAGGTTTAAATTCTAAGAATCTGGTCAAAGCTGAGACTGCATCATGCAGTTTTGTTAGGGTTTGGCTTAAAGATGGAGAAAATAGCTCTCAACATCGTGAAAGTTGGCATGCACTCTTATTTTCCAAATGCGGATTTAAATCAATGATTAAATTTTAATTTTGAGAAATTAGTCAAACGTGAAACTTCGTTGTGCAGTTTTGCTAAGGTTGGGCTTAAAGGGGGTGAAAATATTTTGGAATGTCTCAAAAGTTTGCATGCACGCTTGTTGATGAAATTGGCATCCAAATTTATGATCAAATTTAAATTCTGAGAAACTGCTCGAAAGGGAAACTCCGTCGTGCGGTTTCAACATGGTCGAGCTTAAAGGGGGTCGAAATAGCTTGAAACGTCGCGAAAGTTGGTGTGCATGCTTGTCTATCCAATATGCATCCAAACATATGATCAGGTTTAAATTCTAAGAATCTGGTCAAAGCTGAGACTGCATCATGCAGTTTTGTTAGGGTTTGGCTTAAAGATGGCGAAAATAGCTCTCAACATCGTGAAAGTTCGCATCCACTCTTATTTTCCAAATGCGTATTTAAATATATGATTAAATTTTAACTTTGAGAAATTAGTCAAACATGAAACTTCATTGTGCGGTTTTGCTAAGTTTTGGCTTAAACATGGTGAAAATAGCTCTCAACATCGTGAAAGTTGGCATGCACTCTTATTTTCGAAATGCGGATTTAAATCTATGATTTTGAGAAATTAGTCAAACGTGAAACCTCGTTGGGATTAAAGGGGGTGAAAATATTTTGGAATGTCTCAAAAGTTTGCATGCACGCTTGTTGATGAAATTGGCATCCAAATTTACGATCAAATTTAAATTCTGAGAAACTGCTCGAAAGGGAAACTCCGTCGTGCGGTTTCAAGAGGGTCGATCTTAAAGGGGGTCGAAATAGCTTGAAACGTCGCGAAAGTTGGCGTGCATGCTTGTCTATCCAACAGGTATCCAAACATATGATCAGGTTTAAATTCTAAGAATGTGGTCAAAGCTGAGACTGCATCATGCAGTTTTGTTAGGGTTTGGCTTAAAGATGGCGAAAATAGCTCTCAACATCGTGAAAGTTGGCATGCACTCTTATTTTCCAAATGCGGATTTAAATCTATGATTAAATTTTAATTTTGAGAAATTAGTCAAACGTGAAACTTCGTTGTGCGGTTTTGCCAAGGTTGGGCTTAAAGGGGGTGAAAATATTTTGGAATGTCTCAAAAGTTTGCATGCATGCTTGTTGATCAAATTGGCATCCAAATTTATGATCAAATTTAAATTCTGAGCAACTGCTCGAAAGAGAAACTCCGTCGTGCGGTTTCAATAGGGTTGGGCTTAAAGGGGGTCAAAATAGCTTGAAAGATTGCGAAAGTTGGTGTCCATGCTTGTCTATCTAATATGCATCCAAACATATGATCAGGTTTAAATTCTAAGAATCTGGTCAAAGCTGAGACTGCATCATGCAGTTTTGTTAGGGTTCGGCTTAAAGATGGCGAAAATAGCTCTCAACATCGTGAAAATTGGGATGCAATCTTATTTTCCAAATGCAGATTTAAATCTACGATTAAATTTTAATTTTGAGAAATTAGTCAAACGTGAAACTTCGTTGTACGGTTTTGCTAAGGTTGGGCTTAAAGGGGGTGAAAATATTTTGGAATGTCTCAAAATTTTGCATTCACGCTTGTTGATCAAATTGGCATCCAAACTTATCATCAAATTTAAATTCTGAGAAACTGCTCGAAAGGGAAACTCCGTCATGCGGTTACAACAAGGTTGGGCTTAAAGGGGCTCAAAATAGCTCGGAACGTCGCGAAAGTTGGCGTGCATGCTTTTCTATCCAATATGCATCCACACATATGATCATGTTTAAATTCTAAGAATCTGGTCAGAGCTGAGACTGCATCATGCAGTTTTGTTAGGGTTTGGCTTAAATATGGCGAAAATAGCTCTCAACATCATGAAAGTTGGCTTGCACTCTTATTTTCCAAATGTGGATTTAAATCTATGATTAAATTTTAATTTTGAGAAATTAGTCAAACGTGAAACTTCGTTGTGCGGTTTTGCTAAGGTCGGGCTTAAAGGGGGTGAAAATATTTTGGAATGTCTCAAAATTCTGCATGCACGCTTGTTGATCAAATTGGCATCCAAATTTATGATGAAATTTAAATTTTGAGAAACTGCTCGAAAAGGAAACTCCGTTGTGCGGTTTCAACAGGGTTGGGCTTAAAGGGGGTCAAAATAGCTTGAAACGTCGTGAAAGTTGGCGTGCATGCTTGTCTACCCAATATGCATCCAAACATATGATCAGGTTTAAATTCTAACAATCTGGTCAAAACTGAGACTGCATCATGCAGTTTTGTTAGGGTTTGTCTTAAAGATGGCGAAAATAGCTCTCAACATCATGAAAGTTGGCATGCACTCTTATTTTCCAAATACGGATTTAAATCTATGATTAAATTTTAATTTTGAGAAATTTGTCAAACGTGAAACTTCGTTGTACGGTTTTGCTAAGGTTGGGATTAATGGGGGTGAAAATATTTCGGAATGTCTCAAAAGTTTGCATGCACGCTTGTTGATCAAATTGGCATCCAAATTTATGATCAAATTTAAATTCTGAGAAACTTCTCGAAAGGGAAACTCCGTCGTGCGGTTTCAATAGTGTTGGGCTTAAAGGGGGTCAAAATAGCTTGAAACATCGTGAAAGTTGGCGTGCATGCTTGTCTATCCAATATGCATCCAAACATATTATCAGGTTTAAATTCTAAAAATCTGGTCAAAGCTGAGACTGCATCATGCAGTTTTGTTAGGGTTTGGTTTAAAGATGGAGAAAATAGCTCTCAACATCGTGAAAGTTGACATGCACTCTTATTTTCCAAATGGGGATTTAAATCTATGATTAAATTTTAATTTTGAGAAATTAGTCAAACGTGAAATTTCGTTGTGCGGTTTTGCTAAGGTTGGGCTTAAAGGGGGTGAAAATATTTTGGAATGTCTCAAAAGTTTGCATGCAGGCTTGTTGATCAAATTGGCATCCAAATTTATGATCAAATTTAAATTCTAAGAAACTGCTCAAAAGAGAAAATTCGTCGTGCGGTTTCAACAGGGTTGGGCTTACAGGGGGGAAAAATAGCTTGAACCGTCGCGAAAGTTGGCGTGCATACTTGTCTATCCAATATGCATCCAAACATATGATCAGGTTTAAATTCTAAGAATCTGGTCAAAGTTGAGACTGCATCATGCAGTTTTGTTAAGGTTTGGCTTAAAGATGGCCAAAATAGCTCTCAACATCATGAACGTTGGCATGCACTCTTATTTTCCAAATCTGGATTTAAATCTATGATTAAATTTTAATTTTGAGAAATCAGTCAAATGTGAAACTTCGTTGTGCGGTTTTGCCAAGGTTGGGCTTAAAGGCGGTGAAAATATTTTGGAATGTCTCAAAAGTTTGCATGCACGCTTGTTGATCAAATTAGCATCCAAATTTATGATCCAATTTAAATTCTAAGAAACTGCTTGAAAGGGAAACTCCATCGTGCGGTTTCAACAGGGTTGGGCTTAAAGGGGGTCAAAATAGCTTGAAACGTCGCGAAAGTTGGCGTGCATGCTTGTCTATCCAATATGCAACCAAACATATGATGAGGTTTAAGTTCTAAGAATCTGGTCAAAGATGAGACTGCATCATCCAGTTTTTTTAGGGTTTGGATTAAAGATGGCGAAAATAGCTCTCAACATCGTCAAAGTTGGCATGCACTCTTATTTTCCAAATGCAGATTTAAATCTATGATAAAATTTTAATTTTGAGAAATTAGTCAAACGTGAAAGTTCGTTGTGCGGTTTTGCCAAGGTTGGGCTTAAAGGGGGTGAAAATATTTTGGAATGTCTCAAAAGTTTGCATGCATGCTTGTTGATCAAATTGGCACCCAAATTTATGATCAAATTTAAATTCTGAGAAACTGCGTGAAAAAGAAACTCCGTTGTGCGGTTTCAACAGCGTTGGGCTTAAAGGGGGTCAAAATATCTTGAAACATCGTGAAAGTTGTTGTGCATGCTTGTCTATCCAATATGCATCCAAACATATGATCACATTTAAATTCTAAGAATCTGGTCAAAGCTGAGACTACATCATGCAGTTTTGTTAGGGTTTGGGTTAAAGATGGCGAAAATAGCTCTCAACATCGTGAAAGTTGGCATGCACTCTTATTTTCCAAATGCGGATTTAAATCTATGATTAAATTTTAATTTTGAGAAATTCGTCAAACGTGAAACTTCGTTGTGCGATTTTGCTAAGGTTGGGCTTAAAGGGGGTGAAAATATTTTGGAATGTCTCAAAAGCTTGCATGCACGCTTGTTGACAAAATTGGCATCCAATTTTATGATCGAATTTAAATTCTCAGAAACTGCTCGAAAGGGAAACTCCGTCATGCGGTTTCAACAGGGTTGGGCATAAAGGGGGTCAAAATAGCTTGAAACGTCGTGAAAGTTGGTGTGCATGCTTGTCTATCCAATATGCATCCAAGCATATGATCAGGTTTAAATTCTAAGAATCTGGTCAAAGATGAGACTGCATCATGCAGTTTTGTTAGCGTTTGCCTTAAAAATGGCGAAAATTGCTCTCAACATTGTGAAAGTTGGCATGCACTCTTATTTTCCAAATGCGGATTTAAATCTATGATTAAATTTTAATTTTGAGAAATTAGTCAAACGTGAAACTTCGTTGTGCAGTTTTGCCAAGCTTGGGCTTAAAGGGGGTGAAAATATTTTGGAATGTCTCAAAACATTTGCATGCACGCTTGTTGATCAAATTGGCATCCAAATTTATGATCAATTTTAAGTTCTGAGAAACTCCTCGAAAGGGAAACTCCGTTGTGTGGTTTCAACAGGGTTGGGCTTAAAGGGGGTCAAAATAGCTTGAAACATCGTGAAAGTTGGTGTGCATGCTTGTCTATCCAAGTTGGTGTTTATGCTTGTCTATCCAATATGCTTGAAACATCGAGAAAGTTGGTGTGTATGATTGTCTATCCAATATGCATCCTAACATATGATCAGGTTTAAATTCTAAGAATCTGGTCAAAGCTGAGCATCATGCAGTTTTGTTAGGGTTTGGGTTAAAGATGGCGAAAATAGCTCTCAACATCGTGAATGTTGGCATGCACTGTTATTTTCCAAATGCGGATTTAAATCTATGACTAAATTTTAATGTTGGGAAATTAGTCAAATGTGAAACTTCGTTGGGCTTAAAGGGGGTGAAAATATTTTGGAATGTCTCAAAAGTTTGCATGCACGCTTGTTGATGAAATTGGCATCCAAATTTATGATCAAATTTAAATTCTGAGAAACTGCTCGAAAGGGAAACTCTGTCGTGCGGTTTCAACAGGGTCGAGCTTAAAGGGGGTCGAAATAGCTTGAAATGTCGTTAAAGTTGGCGTGCATGCTTGTCTATCGAACATGTATCCAAAGATATGATCAGGTTTAAATTCTAAGAATCTGGTCAAAGCTGAGACTGCATCATGCAGTTTTTTTAGGGTTTGGCTTAAAGATGGCGAAAATAGCTCTCAACATCGTGAAAGTTGGCATGCACTCTTATTTTCCAAATCCGGATTTAAATCTATGATTAAATTTTAATTTTGAGAAATTAGTCAAACGTGAAACTTCGTTGTGCGGTTTTGCCAAGGTTGGGCTTAAAGGGTGTGAAAATATTTTGGAATGTCTCAAAAGTTTTCATGCACGCTTGTTGATCAAATTGGCATCCAAATTTATGATCAAATTTAACTTCTAAGAAACTGCTCGAAAGGGAAACTCCGTCGTGTGGTTTCAACAGGGTTGGGCTTAAAGGGGGTCAAAATAGCTTGAAACGTCATGAAAGTTGGCGTGCATGCTTGTCTATCCAATATGCATCCAAACATATCATCAGGTTTAAATTCTAAGAATCTGGTCAAAGGTGAGACTGCATCATGCAGTTTTGTTAGGGTTTGGCTTAAAGATGGCGAAAATAGCTCTCAACATCATGAAAGTTGGCATGCAGTCTTATTTTCCAAATGCGGATTTAAATCTATGATTAAATTTTAATTTTGAGAAGTTAGTCAAACATGAAACTTCGTTGTGTAGTTTTGCTAAGGTTGGGCTTAAAGGGGGTGAAAATATTTTGGAATGTCTCAAAAGTTTGCATGCACGCTTCTTGATCAAATTGGCATCCAAATTTATGATCAAATTTAAATTATAAGAAACTCGTCGAAAGGGAAACTCCATCGTGCGGTTTCAACAAGGTTGGGCTTAAAGGGGGTCAAAATAGCTTGAAACGTCGTGAAAGTTCGCGTGCATGCTTGTCTATCCAATATGCATCCAAACATATGATCAGGTTTAAATTCTAAGAATCTGGTCAAAGCTGAGACTGCATCATGCAGTTTTATTAGAGTTTCGCTTAAAGATGGCGAAAATAGCTCTCAACATCGTGAAAGTTGGCATGCACTCTTATTTTCCAAATGCTGATATAAATCTATGATTAAATTTTAATTTTGAGAAATTAGTCAAACGTGAAAGTTCGTTGTGCGGTTTTCCTAAGGTTGGGCTTAAAGGGGGTGAAAATATTTTGGAATGTCTCAAAAGTTTGCATGCACACTTGTTGATCAAATTGGCATCCAAATTTATGATCAAATTTAAATTCTGAGAAACTGCTCGAAAAGGAAACTCCGTCGTGCGGTTTCAACAGGGTTGGGCTTAAAGGGGGTCAAAATAGCTTGAAACGTCGTGAAAGTTGACGTGCATGCTTTTCTATCCAATATGCATCCAAACATATGATCAGGTTTAAATTCTAAGAATCTGGTCAAAGCTGAGACTGCATCATGTAGTTTTATTAGAGTTTGGCTTAAAGATGGCGAAAATAGCTCTCAACATAGCGAAAGTTGGCATGCACTCTTATTTTCCAAATGCTGATTTAAATCTATGATTAAATTTTAATTTTGAGAAATTAGTCAAACGTGAAACTTCGTTGTTCGGTTTTCCTAAGGTTGGGCTTTAAGGGGGTGAAATTATTTTGGAATGTCTCAAAAGTTTGCATGCACGCTTGTTGATGAAATTGGCATCCAAATTTATGATCAAATTTAAATTCTGAGAAACTGCTCGAAAAGGAAACTCCGTCGTGCGGTTTCAATAGAGTTGGCCTTAAAGGGGGTCAAAATAGCTTGAAACGTCATGAAAGTTAGTGTGCATGCTTGTCTATCCAATATGCATCCAAACATATGATCAGGTTTAAATTCTAAGAATCTGGTCAAAGCTGAGACTGCATCATGCAGTTTTGTTAGGGTTTGGCTTAAAGATGGCGAAAATAGCTCTCAAAATCGTGAAAGTTGGCATGCACTCTTATTTTCCAAATGTGGATTTAAATCTATGATTAAATTTTAATTTTGAGAAATTAGTCAAACGTGAAACTTCGTTGTGCGGTTTTGATAAGCTTGGGCTTAAGGGTGGTGAAAATATTTTGGAATGTCTCAAAACTTTGCATGCACGCTTGTTGATCAAATTGGCATCCAAATTTATGATCAAATTTAAATTCTAAGAAACTGCTCAAAAGTGAAACTCCGTCATGCGGTTTCAACAGGGTTGGGCTTAAAGGGGGTCAAAATAGCTTGAAACGCCGCGAAAGTTGGCGTGCATGCTTGTATATCCAATATGCATCCAAACATATGATCAGGTTTAATATCTAAGAATCTGGTCAACGCTGAGACTGCATCATGCAGTTTTGTTAGGGTTTGGCTTAAAGATGGCAAAAATAGCTCTCAACATCATGAAAGTTGGCATGCACTTTTATTTTCCAAATCTGGATTTAAATCTATGATTAAATTTTAATTTTGAGAAATTAGTCAAATGTGAATCTTCCTTGTGCGGTTTTCCCAAGGTTGGGCTTAAAGGGGGTAAAAATATTTTGGAATGTCTCAAAAGTTTGCATGCACGCTTGTTGATCAAATTAGCATCCAAATTTATGATCAAATTTAAATTCTAAGAAACTGCTTTAAAGGGAAGCTCCGCCCTGCGGTTTCAACAGGGTTGGGCTTAAAGGGGGTCAAAATAGCTTGAAACGTCGTGACAGTTGGCGTGCATGCTTGTCTATCCAATATTCAACCAAACATATGATCAGGTTTAAGTTCTAGAAATTTGGTAAAAGCTGAGACTGCATCATGCAGTTTTTTAGGGTTTGGCTTAAAGATGGCGAAAATAGCTCTCAACATTGTGAAAGTTGGCATGCACTCTTATTTTCCAAATGCGGATCTAAATCTATGATTAAATTTTAATTTTGAGAAATTAGTCAAACGTGAAACTTAGTTGTGTGGTTTTGCTAAGGTTGGGCTTAAAGGGGGTGAAAATATTTTGGAATGTCTCAAAAGTTTGCATGCACGCGTGTTGATCAAATTGGCATCCAAATTTATGATCAAATTTAAATTCTAAGAAACTGCTCGAAAGGGAAACTCCGTCGTGCGGTTTCAACACGGTTGGGCTTAAAGGGGGTCAAAATAGCTTGAAACGTCGTGAAAGTTGGCGTGCATGCTTGTCTATCCAATATGCATCCAAACATATGATCAGGTGTAAATTCTAAGAATCTGGTAAAAGCTGAGACTGCATCATACAGTTTTGTTAGGGTTTGGCTTAAAGATGGCAAAAATAGCTCTCAACATCGTGAAAGTTGGCATGCACTCTTATTTTACAAATGTGGATTTAAATCTATGAATAAATTTTAATTTTGAGAAATTGGTCAAACGTGAAACTTCGTTGTATGGTTTTGCTAAGGTTGGGCTTAAAGGGGGTGAAAATATTTTGGAATGTCTCAAACGTTTGCATGCACGCTTGTTGATCAAATTGGAAACCAAATTTATGATCAAATTTAAATTCTGAGAAACTGCTCGAAAAGGAAACTCCGTCGTGCGGTTTCAACAGGGTTGGGATTTAAGGGGGTCAAAATAGCTTCAAACGTCGTGAAAGTTGGCGTGCATGCTTGTCTATCCAATATGCATCCAAACATATGATCAGGTTTAAATTCTAAGAATCTGGTCAAAGCTGAGACTGCATCATGCAGTTTTGTTAGGGTTTGGCTTAAAGATGGAAAAAATAGCTCTCAACATCGTGAAAGTTGGCATGCACTCTTATTTTACAAATGTGGATTTAAATCTATGATTAAATTTTAATTTTGAGAAATTGGTCAAACGTGAAACTTCGTTGTACGGTTTTGCTAAGGTTGGGCTTAAAGGGGGTGAAAATATTTTGGAATGTCTCAAACGTTTTCATGCACGCTTGTTGATCAAATTGGCATCCAAATTTATGATCGAATTTAAATTCTCAGAAACTGCTCCGAAGGGAAACTCCGTCACACGGTTTCAACAGGGTTGGGCTTAAAGGGAGTCAAAATAGCTTGAAACGTCGCGAAAGTTGGCGTGCATGCTTGTCTATCCAATATGCATCCAAACATATGATCAGGTTTAAATTCTAAGAATTTGGTCAAATCTGAGACTGCATCATGCAGTTTTGTTACGGTTTGGTTTAAAAATGGTGAAAATAGCTCTCAACATCGTGAAACTTGGCGTGCACTCTTATTTTCCAAATGCGGATTTAAATCTATGATTAAATTTTAATTTTGAGAAATTAGTCAAACGTGAAACTTCGTTGTGTGGTTTTTCCAAGGTTGGGCTTAAAGGGGGTCAAAATATTTTGGAATGTCTCAAAAGTTTGCATGCACGCTTGCTCATCAAATTGGCATCCAAAATTTATGATCAAATTTAAATTCTAAGAAACTGCTTGAAAGGGAAACTCCGTCGTGCGGTTTCAACAGGGTTGGGCTTACAGGGGGTCAAAATAGCTTGAAACATCGCGAAAGTTGGCGTGCATGCTTGTCTATCCAATATGCATCCAAACATATGATCAGGTTTAAATTCTAAGAATCTGGTCAAAGCTGAGACTGCATCATGCAGTTTTGTTAGGGTTTGGGTTAAAGATGGCGAAAATAGCTTTCAACATCGTGAAAGTTGGCATGCACTCTTATTTTGGAAATGCGGATTTAAATCTATGATTAAATTTTAATTTTGAGAAATTAGTCAAACGTGAAACTTCGTTGTGCGGTTTTGCTAAGGTTGGGCTTAAAGGGGGTGAAAATATTCTGCAATGTCTCAAAAGTTTGCATGCACGCTTGTTGATCAAATTGGCATCCAAATTTATGATTAAATTTAAATTCTGAGAAACTGCTCGAAAGGGAAACTCCGTCGTGTGGTTTCAACAGGGTTGGGCTTAAAGG
>LPNX010425614.1:7485-39255 GCA_001517045.1 Pseudotsuga menziesii
AGAGAATCCTTATCATAAATAAAGGAAAAAATCCCTACCCTGGGACAATAATAGTCGTATTGACTATTATAGAGCTACACTGTCGAGGCAATTACTATCTTGTATAAAAACAAGTTTGATAAAAGTATGCTTATTTTCTAAAAAAGCAGGTGTTTCCTCCAATCGTTTTTAATAGCCAAAAGGAAACAACGTCTGTTGCTAGTAACCACTTATTCTCTGATTATTTTGAAAAAATGTGTAAGAGTCACACATGTTCGGGTTGTATCCTCTGAATATTTGCATAATTATATTATAGAAAATATTGTGTATGTTTGGAAAGGGAGGGATGACCACCATTGTGGCGATATTAATTAATGGATTTTCCCCCCCCACAATGACCTCCTCAAAATCCATCACAAAACTGATTTCATGGGATTTCTTCTTTAAGAGATTATAGAGGCGAGTAAAAGCCGTTACTAAGGGAGTGGATTGCATTAATTACCGAGGTGTGATTTTTTGGAGGTATGCCTTCTTAAGAGAATCTATGCACCTGCTAAGGGAGGGGTAGCTCTGCATTTTATGGAGGAAGAAAAAAATGCTCCTTATGAGATTTGACCTCTACGATGGGAATAGGGGATTTGATCTCAGTTTTTTTTATTCCTGCTATTTTTATAAGAGACATATCTCTGCAATTTCGGAGAAAAACGGTCCTTACATAACAATCTATGTGTTTATAAGAGGGTATTGCTGCAATTTCATGGGGATGATCACTGCAATTTCATGGAGGGTATCGCTGCGATTTCATGGATATTATCACTGCAATTTCATGGAGGGTATCTCTACGATTTCATGGATATTATCACTGCGATTTCATGTAGAGTATCACTGTGATTTCATGGAGGGTATCACTGTGATTTCATTGATCTTCCCTACGATTTTATGGAGAGTGGATCTACGATTTTATGGAGAGTGGATCTCAGCTCTGCAATTTTATGGAGAGCGGATCTCAGCTCTGCAATTTTTGGGAGGAGAGAAAAATATACCTCTGAGATATCGATGGTTCTAGGGAGCAGGTATGCGTCCTTGAGGATTGGAGAGATTCCTCATTTAGCCCGATCTGATATAATCTCATATGAAATCCTTTATGGTTGCGATTTAAGAAAACTGAACGCAGGACTTATTAACATTGTAGTGTTCTTGTAAGTATAGATTATCTATTGTATGTGACTTATTGGTTTTCTAGATATATACATGCACATTTGAATATACACGATTTGCATATGCAACATAGATTGGTTCCTATAGGTTTTCATTTGGGCTGGAATTCTTGGTACTTAAGATATGAAAGCATGTGTATGTGTCTTGTGGGTAGGCTACCTTAATGGCATCGATAGGATTTCCAAGTGTGTGGGTGTGAGATTGAACCCAGCAAAATAATGAATGTCTCTTGTGCTTGGATTTGGGTCCAATGCAAATAGATAAACAGTTAAGGTTGTGGGCTACCAATGTTTGCATGTGTCTTCTTTGTGAACTGATTTTAACATTGAATGTTTGTTGTTGTTACCAATGTTTTGCATGCCTGCGATCTAAGATATTATCTACATCGGGTTTTGGATTCAACGCATGCACCTGGATCAAACACCTACTTTAGGAATAGATCTAAACATTGAATGATCTAACCCTTCATTTCGATCTAATGCCTATGAAATGAATGCTCTAGCATTGACTTTAGATCCAAGGCTGCTACTTAGTTTAGTATATCGTCTATGTGTATGATTGAGAGGATCAGGGCTTGATTCCAACATCAGATTGCTTAAACCCCAAGCCTTCCATTTAGCGTAATATCCCTTATATGTGTGTGTGATTGGAGTAGGTACTCGCGAGGGAATGCTATCACATTTTCCTTATAGTATTTTAACACAATTATCCAATTGCCGGATTTACTATATTCTAGCAGTGTACTTGTTTCTGTACACTTCTTTTGAAACCCATTTTGAAAGGAAAGATGAAATCCTAACTTACAAGTAGTTGTTGAGAGTATTCAATGGCCCCTTGTCAGAATTATTAATCGTTTGTTATGATTATATGACCCAACATTATTGAGAAAAAGGAGGATTGGATGCCTAAATGTTGTTAGGAAAACTGAATGGAACTTATTCTAAATTCGATGAAATTCATATTGTAGTTTGATCTTAGTAATGAATAGATTATATACTCTCAAGTGAGAGAGTCCATGTGAAGAATTTGAAAGAAAGTATGGCAACGATGTCGTTGCTGATTTGTAACCTTTTTAATAAAAAAAATGTCGCATGATATGACCGTTTGGTGGACATAACCCCGAGTTTGGGGTGAACCATGTACTCCGGTGTCTCTTTCATGTTTGTGCCTCATGTTGTTATCTTCGCTTGAATATGGGTGTCTCTGTTTTATTGTGTCTAAATGTTTCACTTTATTCATGTTATTTCTGCACATATGATCCTGTTTTGCAAATGACTGTTGCACTGTAAAGGATGATCAAAGAATATTATTGTTATCTTAATTTTTTATTGTACACATAGTAAGTCAATTTCAGGGCACTATGATGATGAGATGCTTGTGGTTATGAATAATATCTTAGGGGATTTTCATTAAAGAAAATTCTTGAATGATTGTTTTACAATGCACATGGTTTGACATTATCAATTTGATTGGACATATTTTATATGAAATACCATGTAAAAATCTGCAGCTAACAGGATTGACTCATTTTGTAGTAACAGCGAAACAAAACATTTACCCTTTTTCACACTTAGCGGAATTAAGGTATAAGGGGTATGCTACATGTGGTATCAGAGCCCAAGTTGAATCACTTGGACCTACATGGGCCGAGCGTAAAGTAAACAAGTTCCACTAGTTTCATGATTCCTTGATGTTATACTTATGAAAATAAACTAACTAAAAATTACTTTCAGAGCAAACGCATTGATGGGTTCGAAGCCCTTTCAATCAGTAGATGGAGATTTTGCTCAACCTCGACTGACAGCCTAGTCATAACAAATGAGATGAGTACTTTCATGGTTTGAGTAGAGACTCAACTAAAAAGGTATGAAAGAGGGCCTTAGAAAAATCGATTGATGCACAAATGCTTACAATAAAATTGTTATCGACTACTAAAGTATGCATAACGTTTATTTGTTTTTATTTTATTTTATTGAATTAGTGAAAGGCAATGATTGTTTATTAAGCTGATAAGGATGTTATTTAACAAAAGTTTGAGGTATCCTACTAAAGGAGAATTGTGCCTCGTTGAAGGTTGGTTATGTTTATCAAGTGAGTTAGAAAAAAAAAATGTTGTTACTAATATACTTCAAACATTGATCAAATAGGATTTGTGGTGCAAATTTTAAAGTGACTTTAATTTGTTATTGACAAAAGAGTGTCCACTTAAAGGCTAAGAAATAACACTTTTTGCATAATAATGGTAAGCCTTCTTGACAAGAAACTTACTAGTTAGGGCTACATTGCAACATATAATAAAGGATTTTGTTTATAGAAGAATACAAAGTATTGCATTGGAAAGATAAATCGATTTATATTTGACACTTGGTTGGATATCAATACAGCAATACCTTGCTTATATCTTAGGCCATCCCATTTCTCTTATGCAAAGTACTTTACAACTTTTAGGTAATGCATTGGAATACAAATTTATGATCTAATTCATATGTTTAAAACAACTTCCCACACCTTTAATCCTGCAATAAAACTTGCATTTTCAACACTAATCTTGGTTGGTATCCCTGTGTTTGAAAGTCACTGTTTAAAGCATTTTTGTATACTCTAATGAGTCATATTCTCTGCTGTCCTATGTTTGCAATTATTCAACAAGCATAATATTCTAGTTAAATAATTTGATGAACAGCCAAATGCAAGTATCGTAGACTAGTTTACTGACATAATCATTGGCTACTTGATCTACTCATCGTAATGGATGATCTACTCATTGTAACATCTTGGGTGGTTGGATGACAACCATGTCATACATCTGAAACTAGGCTTATCGTACCTTGAAAGGCTTGTTTCCTGTGTAATCTCCTTGGGCATTAACGTTGTTGAAGAATTGCTTTTGTTATCTAAATCATCGAGTATATAAATCTTGAAAGTGAATGCCGTCGGTCCTCCAACAACTTGCACTTAACATTGGTAACATTTGCTTCAGATCTAAGTTCATTGCCTATTGAAATTTGGTAAATAACATTGACAGTAAATGTCGATTATATTGGATTGATGCTCATATATGTCATACATTGACCTTTTGGTTGAATATTTAGATTGAAATCCTTATTTGGCTTCCAAATTAAATCGATTACATAGACATCGATTCTGAATTTGTTTTGTAGTTGATTGCTAAAATTATACTAATTGAAAATCTGATTATTGGTGAATTTTCTTTTGACACTTATTCTCCTCTCTTGCGGTTTGAATACTAAGGATCTCATTTAATGCTTAAAGAAGGTTTGACACATTTCTTGACATGGTAGTAAAATGAAGGATTGAAAGTTGATAAGGATTTTGTGGTTATAAATCCATTAATGGAGGTATTGAAGTTTTGTGTTTTAAACCTATTGCTTGTTCACTAAAGTGATATATATAAATACAAGTCAAACACTATCTCTTTGTGTTCATGATAGTGCTGGATTGAGCATTGAAATCCTTAAAGAGATAGATTGGTGAATTTATTGCTTGATCCTTGTTGATCTCGCTAGGGCTATTTTGGATATTGGTGAAAGATGTTATACATACGGAAAGGTCTTTATGTAGTTATAAGTACCAGCTTCATAATTGTTAAGTATTCTTAGAATCGTGCTCTTATTGGTGAATGTTCTAGAATTGGTTCCTTGTGTTTGGATTAGAGCTTTGATTTTGAACTATCTTATGTTTTGATTAGCTCATGGATGGTACTTTCATTTTGGGTATTGATCTAGTAGCCAAATAGACTATTTGTTGGAATGGATGCTTATTGATATCATATGTCAATTTGTAGATTCTAGTAAGAACCCTAGAATTGATTCTAGTGCTAGATTGAAGGATCATGTGGGTAATCTTGTGATGAAATCCATTGAGAATTTGATAGCATTGTTGATTGCTTGGGTCACATTGAGATTGGCATTTTTAAAGCTTATATGGATTTGATTATCTAAAGATATTAATATTGAAAATAAGTGAGTTGATGAATGCTGTATATTGTGATATGCTAACATTGCAGGATATGTCGGGAACACTATCAGTCAGAGTTGACTGTTAGTAAAAATAATTCAGTGCCTTAATTAATAAGGTTAAGTATGGGTGATGTCTTACTTTTTATAAATTGTCAAATTTCAAGTTTTGATGAACCAAGGATTAACCATGGATGATGTTATACTAAAATTGCAGGCTTCATTAAGATTATGACCATTGATGCAATCGACATGCACTGCGGTGTCTAAAATCCGCATGCGTTTATAAGTTGCGCCCAATTGCTTAGAAAAGAGTAAGGAGTGATTTTTGTAGATAATTTACAGGGTTATATAACTCGTGAATGATGATTAAAGTCACTGCTAATTATGAAATTCTTTTAATTTATTATTGAAATTTTGGGTTATCAATTAATGCTTTGACTGGTCGTGTAGCCGATTCACGAATCGAGACAATGATAGTAAAGTCATGCTAGGCACCAAGGAGTGTGCGTTACAAATAGTCGAGGTTAAAATATATACTGAATATGAACAAGGAAAATTTGAATGCTACGGGAGCACCATGGTGTTAGGAAAGTGATTGCCACATGAGCACATTGGTGTTAGGCATATATGCTGCAGGAGCACAATGGTGTTAGGAAAGCGATTTCCACATGAGCACATTGATGTTAGGAATATGGTGTGGCAAAAAGACCTAGGTAAAAAAAATTGGACATCTGGAAGATAGGACATTGTTTGATGTCAGTGAGGGGAAAACTTTTAGCTAGTGGTTAAAAGGGAGAGTAACCTCAGAGATTGCTGTAAGTCCACACAAGAATGGGAAAGGAACTCAAGGGAGAGTTCGGGAAACAAAATGAATGTAAAACGTGTTGACAAATTTCCAAGTGACTATTGGGTAATGTGAGGAAGGGATTTCCTCACGACAAGAACGACTTAACTATCCAAAGGTTGGAAATAAAACCAACACCCAAAGGGTAGTAATTATGTTTTTATTGATGGATAAATTGCATTATGAAAATAATTGGGTATTATGACACCAAATAAAACTAGAAAATTACAAATTGTCACAATGCAAAAGGATCTATGGTTTATGTTTTAGTCGAATAATAATTTTGGCCATGATGCACTGAAAAAAATTGGGGCTAGACCCAAAGTTGTTGCAGGGAATTGCAGGTCTTGAACGATAGGGGCTTGAGAGTAACAAAATATATCTGGGGTTCAGAATGAAGGAAGTAAAGAAGAAAGGACGACAGAATAGAAGAAGGAAAGATGGTCAAAGAAAACACTGGAACACCGAGGATGGTGTTATCTTAAGGGGGGAAGGATGTAATATCCCTTTTTTTATGCCTCTGAATATTTTGTAGTTTATGAATGTAGCTATTCTCTGGTGAGAAGCTCAAGGCCAAGGCCCCACCAGTAGAACCTTATATGTCAGGTGGAGTACTACCTTAAGTTATAGTCTTGGGGATACTTAAGAGATAAACAAAACTTAAGCGACGAGCAACTAAATTCACTATGGGGCAAGGTTAAAATGGTGAGTGATCCTTGAGAATTGAAAGAATATTATACTTTTAACAACCTAAGATCCTAGGTGTCATCTTAGGTTGAGGTAATTCCTAAGTTGACTAACTCACCTTTTGAGTGTTTTATGATAATTATACCTATTACGCCTTAAGGCATCATATGACAAGAAGTTCCCCTAGAACCTATACTAAGAAGATTAAGCCTTATCTGATTATATATATATATATATTATAGTCATATTAAATTAATTAAAAATGAAAATCTTCTAAAGGTTTAACTACATGAATAATTCTAAAATAAAATGATAAAGCGAGTGACTTACAAACTATACTCTACATATAATGATGCTTAGAGAATCCTTGTCATAAATAAACGAAAAAATCCCTACCCTGGGACAATAATAGTCGTATTAACTATTATAGAGCTACACTGTCGAGGCAATTACTATCTTGTATAAAAACAAGTTTGAGAAAAGTATGCTTATTTTTGGAAAAAGGTGCTTCCTCTAATCGCTTTTAATAGCCAAAAGGAAACAACGCCCGCTGCTAGTAACCACTTATTCTCTGATTATTTTGAAAAAATGTGTAAGAGTCACACATATTCCCGTTGTATCCTTTGAATATTTGCATAATTATATTATTGAAAATATTGCATATGTTTGGAAAGGGAGGGATCACCACCATTGTAGCGATATTAATTAATGGATTTCCCCCCCCCACGATGACCTCCTCAAAATCCATCACACAACTGATTTCATGGGATTTATTCTGTAAGAGATTATAGAGGCGAGTAAAAGTTGTTACTAAGGGAGTGGAGTGCATTAATTACTGGGGCGTGATTTTCTGGAGGTATGGCTTCTTAAGAGAATCTCTGCACCTGCTAGGGGGGCGGGGCAACTCTATGTTTTCTGGAGGAAGAAAAAAATGCTCCCTATGAGATTTGATCTTTGCGATGGGGATAGGGGATTTGATCTCAGTTTTTTTTATTGCTGCTATTTTTATAAGAGACATATCTCTGCAATTTCGGAGAAAAACGGTCCTTGCAGAACAATCTATGTGTTTATAAGAGGGTAACGCTGCGATTTCATGGGGATGATCACTGTGATTTCATGGAGGGTATCGCTGCGATTTCATGGAGATTATCACTGCAATTTCATGGAGGGTATCGTTGCGATTTCATGGAGATTATCACTACGATTTCATGTAGAGTATCGTTGCGATTTCATGGAGATTATCACTGCAATTTCATGTAGAGTATCACTATGATTTCATGGAGAGTATCACTACGATTTCATGGAGGGTATCACTGCGATTTCATGGATCTCAACCCTGCGATTTTATGGAGAGTCGATCTCAACTCTGCGATTTTATGGAGAGTGGATCTCATCTTTGCTATTTTTGGGAGGAGACGAGAATATACCTCTGAGATATCGATGGCTCCAAGGAGTAGGTATGCGTCCTTGGGGATTGGAGAGATTTCTCATTTAGCTCGATCTAATCTAATCTCTTATGAAATCCTTTACGGTTGCGATTTAAGAAAACTGGGCACAGGACTTATTATCATTCTAGTGTTCTTGTAACTATAGATTATCTATTGTATGTGACTTATTGGTTTTCTAGATATATACATGCACATTTCAATATACATGATTTGCATATGCAACATAGATTAGTTACTATAGGTTTTCATTTGGGATGGAATTCTTGGTACTTAAGATATGAAAGCGTGTGTATGTGTGTTGTGGGTAGGCTACCTTAATGGCATCTATAGGATGTCCAAATGTGTGGGCATGAGATTGAACCCAGAAAAATAATGAATTTCTCTTGTGCTTGGATTTGGGTCTAATGCAAATAGATAAACAGTTAAGGTTGTGGGCTACCAATGTCTGCATGTGTCTTCTTTGTGAACATATTTTAACGTTGAATGTTTGTTGTTGTTACCAATGTTTTGTATGCATGTGATCTGAGATATTATCTACATCAGGTTTTAAATCTGACGCATGCACTTGGATTGAACCCCTGCTTTAGGAATAGATCTAAACATTGAATGATCTTACCCTTGATTTCGATCTAATGCCTATGAACTAAATGCTCTAGCATTGATTTTAGATCCAAGGCTGCTACTTAGTTTAGTATATCATCTATGTGTATGATTGAGAGGATTGGGACTTGATTCCAACATCAGCTTGCTTAAACCCCAAGCCTTCCATTTAGTGTAATATCCCTTATATGTGTGTGTGATTGCAGTAGGTACTTGCTGTTGATGTAATTGTAACTTCAGAATGTATTCACTTGTATTTCTTATCTATTGTAACCCGATGTTCATTCCGGGATGTATTGTAATGTACTTGAGTCATGTCATACCCCGATGTTTACTCTAGGAAGTTTCTATAATGAGAAAGTCATGTCAAGTCATTGTGGGTAACCCTCATATTGGTCAAGGGTTAAAATCCTCACAATTGTGGGGCCCTAGGGTTATTAGACTATCCTAGTGCAGTCGATCCTAGGTGAGTCATTGTAAGTCGGGGCAATAGTCCCCACCATTGTGTTCAGGATAAACCTCCTTGTTGGATGGAGGAGGCAAAGTCCCCACAAGTTGTGGGGCACTAGGGTTATTAGACACTCCTAGAGATGTCGGCTCTAGTAAGTAATTGTTAAGTGAGGCCGACATGATGGAGTGGGCTCCAAGTGAATGGAAGAATATAAATAGAGAGTGAGTCTCTCTATTCAGGACACACACACTCACTCATTGGGGAACATGAGTGAGAGAGGAGAAGCTCTATTAGTGTGAGAGAGAGAGACTGTTGTTGTTGAGAGATCATCTTACTGTTTTCCGGTTTTACCTTTGGTGTTGATTCTATCTTTGAGGAAGTTACAGGGTTTTCTCCTTTCTGGTTTCCCCAAGGAAATTTTTTTATGTCTCTTGTCTCTTGTGTTGTGCTTGTGTTTTATTGTTGTGCATGTTATTCTCTGAGTTAAAGATCCTAAGATCATAATAGGATCTTGAATGATAAAAATCGAACACTCGCAAGGGAATGCTATCACGTTTTCCTTATAGTATTTTAACACAATTATCCAATTGCGGGATTTACTATATTCTAGCATTGTATTTGTTTCTCTACACTTCTTTTGAAACCCATTTTGAAAGGAAATATGAAATACTAACTTACAAGTAGTTGTTGAGAGTATTCAGTGGCCCCTTGTCGAAATTATTAATCGTTTGTTGTGATTATATGACCCAGCATTATTGAGAAAAAGGAGGATTGGATGCCTAAATGTTGTTAGGAAAACTGAATGGAACTTATTCTAAATTTGATGAAATTCATATTGTAGATTGATCTTAGTAATGAATAGATTATATACTCTCGGGTGAGAGAGTCCATGTGAAAAATTTGAAAGAAAGTATGGCAACAATGTCGTTGCTGATTTGTAACCTTTTTAATAAAATAAGTGTCGCATGATGTGACCGTTTGGTGCAGATAACCCTGAGTTTGGGGTGAACCACGTACTCCGGTGTCTCTTTCATGTTTGCGCCTCATGTTGTTATCTTCGCTTGAATATGGGTGTCTCTGTTTTGTTGTGTCTAAATGTTTCACTTTCTTCATTATTTCTGCACATATGATCCTATTTTGCAAATGACTGTAGTCCTGTTAAGGATGATCAAAGAATATTATTGTTATCTTAATGTTTTATTGTACGCATAGTAAGACAATTTCAGGGCACTATGATGATGAGATGCTTGTGGTTATGAATAATATCTTAGGGGATTTGCATTAAAGAAAATTCTCGAATGATTGTTTTACAATGCACGTGGTTTGACATTATCAATTTGATTGGACATATTTTATATGAAATACCATGTAAAAATCTGTGCCTAACAAGATTGACTCATTTTGTAGTAACAACGAAACAAAACATTTACCCTTTTTCACACTTAGGGACATTAAGGAATAAGGGGTATGCTACAAGTGGTATCAGAGCCCAAGTTGAAGCACTTGGACCTATATGGGCCAAGCATAAAGTAAACAAGTTTCACTAGTTTCCTGTTTCCTTGATGTTATACTTATGAAAATAAACTAACTAAAAATTACTTTCAGAGAAAAGGAATTGATGGGTTTAAAGCCCTTTCAATGAGTAGATGGAGATTTTGCTCAACCTCGACTGACAGCCTAGTCATAACAAACAAGATGATTACTTTCATGGCTTAAGTAGAGGCTCAAATAAAAAGGTATGAAAGAGGGCCTTAGAAAAATTGATTGATGCACAAATGCTTACGATAAAATTGTTACCGAATACTAAAGTATGCATAAGATTTATTTGTTTTTATTTTATTTTATTGAATTAGTGAAAGGAAATGATTCTTTATTAAGCCGATAAGGATGTTATTTAACAAAATTTCGAGGTATCCTACTAAAGGGGAATTGTGCCTTGTTGAAGGTTGGTTATGTTTATCAAGTGAGTCGAAAAAAAATGTTGTTACTAATATACTTCAAACATTGATCAAATAGGATTTGTGGTGCAAATTTTAAAGTGACTTTAATTTGTTATTGACAAAAGAGTGTCCACTTAAATGCTAACAAATAACACTTTTTGCATAATAATGGTAAGCCTCCTTGACAAGAAACTTACTAGTTAGGGCTACATTGCAACATATAATAAAGGATTTTGTTTATAGAAGAATGCAAACTATTGCATTGGAAAGATAAATCGATTTATATTTGACACTTTTTTGGATATCAATACAACAATACCTTGCTTATATCTCAGGCCATCCCATTTCTCTTATGCAAAGTACTCCACAACTTTTAGGTAATGCATTGGAATACAAATTTATGATCTAATTCATATGTTTAAAAAAACTTCCCACACCTTTAATCCTGCAATAAAACTTGCATTTTCAACACTAATCTTGGCTGGTATCCCTGTATTTGGAAGTCACTGTTTAAAGCATTTCTATATACTCTAATGAGTCATAGTCTGTGCTTTCCTATGTTTGCAATCATTCAACAAGCATAATATTCTAGCTAAATAATTTGATGAACAACCAAATGCAAGTATCATAGCCTAGTTTATTGACATAATCATTGGCTACTTGATCTACTCATTGTAATTGATGATCTACTCATTGTAACATCTTGTATGGTTAGATGACAACCATGTCATACATCTGAAACTAGGCTTATCATACCTTGAAAGGCTTGTTTCCTGTGTAATCTCGTTGGGAATTAACGCTGTTGAAGATTTTCTTTTGTTATCTAAATCATCGAGTATATAAATCTTGAAAGTGAATGTCGTCATTCTTCCAACAACTTCCACTTAACATTGGTATCATTTGCTTCAGATCTGAGTTCATTGCCTATTGAAATTTGGTTAATAACATTGATAGTAAACGTTGATTATATTAGATTGCTATTGATAAATGTCATACATTCACCTTTTGGTTGAATATTTAGATTGAAATCCTTATTTGGCTTCCAAATTAAATCGATTACATAGGCATCAATTCTGAATTTGTTTTGTAGTTGATTGCTGAAATTATACTAATTGAAAATTTGATTATTGGTGAATTTTCTTTTGACACTTATTCTCCTCTCTTGCAGTTTGAATACTAAGGATCTCATTTAATGCTTAAAGAAGGTTTCACACATTTCTTGACATGGTAGTAAAATGAAGGTTTGAAACTTGATAAGGATTTTGTGGTTATAAATCCATTAATGGAGGTATTGAAGTTTTGTGTTTTAAACCTATTGCTTGTTCACTAAAGTGATAGATATAAATACAAGTCAAACACTATCTCTTTATGTTCATGATAGTGCTGGATTGAGCGTTGAAATCCTTAAAGAGATAGATTGGTGAATTTATTTCTTGATCCTTGTTGATCTCGCTAGGGCTATTTTGGATATTGGTGAATGATGTTATACATACGGAAAGGTCTTTATGTAGTTACAAGTACCAGCTTCATAATTGTTAAGTATTCTTAGAATCATGCTCTTACTGGTGAATGTTCTAGAATTGGTTCCTTGTGCTTGGATTAGAGTTTTGATTTTGAACTATCTTATGGTTTGATTAGCTCATGGATGGTACTTTCATTTTGGGTATTGATATAGTAGCCAAATAGAATATTTGTTGGAATGGATGCTTATTGATATCTTATGTCAATTTGTAGATTCTAGTAAGAACCCTAGAATTGATTCTAGTGCTAGATTGAAGGATATTGTGGGTAATCTTGTGATTAAAGCCATTGAGAATTTGATAGCATTATTGATTGCTTGGGTCACATTGATATTGGCATTTTTAGAGCTTATATGGATTTGATTATCTAAAGATATTAATATTGAAAATAAGGGAGTTGATGAATGTTGTATATTGTGATATGCTAACATTGCAGGATATGTCGGGAACACTATCGATCAAAGTTGACTGTTAGTAAAAATAATTAAGTGCCTTAATTAATAAGGTTAAGTATGGGTGACGTCTTACTTATTATAAATTGTAAAATTTTGAGTTTTGATGAACCATGGATTAACTATGGATGATGTTATATTGACATTGCAGGCTTCATTAATATTATTACCTTTGATGCAATTGGCGTGCACTGCGGTGTGTAAAATACTCCTGCGTTTATAAGTTGTACCCAATTGCTTAGAAAAGAGTAAGAGTAATTTTTCTAGATAATTTATAGGGTTATATAACTCGTGAATGATGATTAAATTCGTTGCTAATTATGAAATTCTTTTAATTGATTTTTGAAATTTTGGGTTATCAATGAATTCTTTGACTGACCGTGTAGTTGATTCACGAATCGGGACAATGACAGTAAAGACATGCTAGGCACCAAGGAGTGTGTGTTACAAATATTCAAGGTTAAAATTTATACTAAATATGAACAAGGAAAATTTGAATGCTGCAGGAGCACCATGGTGTTAGGCAAGTGATTGCCGTGTGAGCACATTGGTGTTAGGAATATATGTTGCAGGAGCACAATGGTGTTAGGAAAGCGATTGCCATGTGAGCACATTGGTGTAAGGCATATGGTGTGGCAAAAAGACCTAGGAAAAAAAAATTGGACATATGGAAGACAGGACGTTGTTTGATGTCACTGAGGGGAAAACTTTTAGCTAGTGGTTAAAAGGGAGAGTAGCCTCAGAGATTATTGTAAGTCCACACAAGAATGGAAAAGGAACTGAAGGGAGAGTTCGGGAAACAAAACTAATGTAAAACATGTTGACAAATTTCCAAGTAACTATTGGGTAATGTGAGGAAGGGATTTCCTCACGACAAGAATGACTTAACTATCCAAAGGTTGGAAATAAAACCAACACCCAAAGGGTAGTAATTATGTTTTTATTGATGGATAAATTGCATTATGAAAATAATTGGGTATTATGACACCAAAGAAAACTAGAAAATTACAGATTGTCACAATGCAAAAGGATCTTTGGTTTATGTTTTAGTCGAATAATTATTTTGGACATGGTGCACTGAAACAAATTGGGGCTAGACCCAAACATGTTGCAGGGAATTGTAGGTCTTGAACGATAGGAACTTGAGAGTACCAAAATATCTCCAGGGTTTAGAACGAAGGAAGTAAAGAAGAAAAGATGACGAAATAGAAGAAGGAAACATGGTCAAAGAAAATGTTGGAACACCAAGGACAGTGTTATCTTAAGGGGGGAAGGATGTAATATCCCTCTTTTTATGGCTCTGAATATTTTGTGATTTCTAAATGTACTTATTCTCTGGTGAGGAGCTCAAGGAAAGGCCCCACCAACAGAACCTTATATGTTAGGTGGAGTACTACCTTAAGTTATAGTCTTGGGGATACTTAAGAGCTGAACAAAACTTAATTGACGAGCAACTAAATTCACTATGGGGAAAGGTTAAAATGGTGAGTGATCCTTGAGATTTGAAAGAATATTATACTTTTAACAACCTAAGCTCCTAGGTGTCATATTAGGTTGAGGTATTTCCTAAGTTGACTAAGTCACCTTTTGAGAGTTTTATGATAATTCTACCTATTATGCCTTAAGGCATCAAATGCCAAGAAGTTCCCCTATAACCTATACTAAGAAGCTTAAGCCTTATCTGATTATATATATATATATATATATATATATATATATATATTATAGTCATATTAAATTAATTAAAGATGAAAATATTCTAAAGGTTTAACTACGTGAATAATTCTAAAAGAAAACGATAAAGGGAGTGACTTACAAACTATACTCTACATATATAGATGCTTAGAGAATCCTTGTCGTAAATAAAGGAAAAAATACCTACCCTAAGACAATAATAGTCGTATTGACTATTATAGAGATACACTACCGAGGAAATTACTATCTTGTATAAAAACAAGTTTGAGAAAAGTATGCTTATTTTCGGGAAAAGCAGGTGTTTCCTCCAATCGCTTTTAATAGACAAAAGGAAACAACACCCGCTGCTAGTAACCACTTATTCTTTGATTATTTTGAAAAAATATGTAACAGTCACACATATTTTAGTTGTATCCTTTGAATATTTGCATAATTATATTATAGAAAATATTGCGTATGTTTGGAAAGGGAGGGATCACCACCATTGTAGTGATATTAATTAATGGATTTGCCCCCCCCACGATGACCTCCTCAAAATCCGTCGCACAACCAATTTCATGGGATTTCTTCTGTAAGAGATTATAGAGGTGAGTAAAAGCCGTTACTAAGGGAGTGGAGTGCAGTAATTACTGGGGCATGATTTTCTAGAGGTATGGCTTCTTAAGAGAATCTTTGTGCCTACTAGGGGAGGGGCAGCTCTGCGTTTTCTGGAGGAAGAAAAAAATGCTCCCTACAAGATTTGATCTTTGCGAAGGGGATAGGGGATTTGATCTCAGTTTTTTTTATTCTTGCTATTTTTATAACAGACATATCTCTGCAATTTCGGAGAAAAACGGTCCTTGCAAAACAATCTATTTGTTTATAAGAGGGTATCGCTCCGATTTCATGGGGATGATCACTGCAATTTCATGGAGGGTATCGCTGCGATTTCATGGAGATTATCACTACGGTTTCATGGAGGGTATCACTGCGATTTCATGGAGATTATCACTTCGATTTAATGTAGAGTATCGTTGCGATTTCATGGAGATTATCACTGCAATTTCATGGAGAGTATCATTGTGATTTCATGGAGAGTATCACTATGATTTCATGGAGGGTATCACTACGATTTCATGGAGGGTATCACTACGATTTCATGGATCTCAGCCCTGTGATTTTATGGAGAGTGGCTCTACGATTTTATGAAGCGTGGATCTCAGCTCTGCGATTTTATGGAGAGTGGATCTCAGCTCTGCGATTTTTGGGAGGAGACATGAATATACCTCTGAGATATCGATGGCTCTAGGGAGCAGGTAGGCATCCTTGAGGATTGGAGAGATTCCTCATTTAGCCCGATCTGATCTAATCTCGTATGAAATCCTTTACGGTTGCGATTTAAGAAAACAGAATGTAGGACTTATTAACATTGTAGTGTTCTCGTAAGTATAGATGATCTATTGTATGTGACTTATTGGTTTTATAGATATATACACGCACATTTCAATATACACAATTTGCATATGCAACATAGATTAGTTCCTATAGGTTTTCATTTGGGCTAGAATTCCTCGTACTTAAGATATGAAAGCATGTGTATGTGTGTTGTGGGTAGGCTACCTTAATCGCATCGATAGGATGTCAAAGTGTGTGGGCGTAATTAAACCCGGAAAATAATGAATGTCTCTTGTGCTTGGATTTGGTTCCAATGCAAATAGATAAACAGTTAAGGTTGTGGGCTACCAATGTCTACATGTGTCTTCTTTGTGAACATATTTTAACGCTGAATGTTTGTTGTTGTTACCAATGTTTCATATGCCTGCAATCTAAGATATTATCTACATTGGGTTTTGGATTCGACGCATGGACTTGGATCGAACCCCTGCTTTAGGAATAGATCTAAACATTGAATGATCTTACCCTTGGTTTCGATCTAATGCTTATGAAGTGAATGCTCTAGCATTAATTTTAGATCCAAGGCTGCTACTTAGTTTAGTATACCATATGTGTGTGTGATTGGAGTAGGTACTCCCGAAAGAATGCTATCATGTTTTCCTTATAGTATTTTAACACAATTATCCAATTGCCGGATTTACTATATTCTAGCAGTGTATTTGTTTCTGTACACTTCTTTTGAAACCCATTTTGAACGGAAATATGAAATCCTAACTTACAAGTAGTTGTTGAGAGTATTCAGTGGCCCCTTGTCTGAATTATTAATCATTTTTTATGATTATGTGACCCAACATTATTGAGAAAAAGGAGGATTGGATGCCTAAATGTTGTTAGGAAAACTGAATGGAACTTATTCTAAATTTGATGAAATTCATATTGTAGTTTGATCTTAGCAATGAATAGATTATATACTCTCAGGTGAGAGAGTCCATGTGAAAAATTTGAAAGAAAGTATGGCAACGGTGTCGTTGCTGATTTGTAACCTTTTTAATAAAATAAATGTCGCATGATGCAACCGTTTGGTGGACGTAACCCCGAGTTTGGGGTGAACCACGTACTCCGATGTCTCTTTCATGTTTTCTCCTCATGTTGTTATATTCGCTTGAATATGGGTGTCTCTATTTTTTTGTGTCTAAATGTTTCACTTTCTTCATGTTATTTATGCACATATGATCCTGTTTTACAAATGACTGTAGTACTGTAAAGGATGATCAAAGAATATTATTGTTATCTTAATCTTTTATTGTACTCATAGTAAGACAATTTCAGGGCACTATGATGATGAGATGCTTGTGGTATTAATAATATATTAGGAGATTTGCATTAAAGAAAATTTTTGAATGATTGTTTTACAATGCATGTGGTTTGACATTATCAATTTGATTGGACATATTTTATATGAAATACCATGTAAAAATCTGCAGCTAACAGGATTGACTCATTTTGTAGTAACAACAAAACAAAACATTTACCCTTTTTCACACTTAGTGGAATTAAGGTATAAGGGGTATGCTACACATCAGTATCGACAACAAATTCATGTACCAGAAGAAGTGCAAGCTTCTAGCCACCTTACGTGGAAAAATATTGTCAAGCTAGAAATGTTCAACAAGATACATTTGTTCACTTGTTGTTTTAGGTCTCCAGATGGTTTGTGGTCATCCTAAAACCACCAATTCAGCATACAATTGGACAACCTACTTCAGGATCGTGTTGCTTCTTCCAGAGAACCTCTGAGCCTCTGCACCAAGTTTGATATTTTGTGGTCAGCTTCAAACCACCTCACATAGTAGAATATTTCAACTTCCTCTATCCATTTCGGTTGGTGGTCAGCCAAAACCACCCCTTCAGAGAGCTCTTGTGTTGAATATATGTTGTCATTTATGTCAAATATCAAAGATGGCCAAAAAGTCATAAGATGTCAAAGCTCAAGAGGTTAAAGGACCATCATGACATTGGTTTTGTTTGCGCACATATTTATGCACATAAAACAATAATTAAGAAAATTGTGTGTGAGAAAGTCACGGGTGATTCACCTTGACAAATATCTTATCACGTTCATTCATAAAGGGGCATTTTTAAATTGTCAAAAATAAGGTCAATATATTGTAGTTATTGGGGGGTGAGGAGTACGGTATGGGGGGTTTATAGGTAATGAGGGGATACAACAGGATTCACCAAGTGGACACATCTCTTGAGTCAAGAAGATTATAAATAAGCAAGAGATGGATGTGGTGAAGTAAGCTTATGGATATGTAGATCTAGTTATTTGACAATCTTCAGATTTTTGTTTTCCGGTGTATCAATGGTTCGTTGATCGCAGTTGAATATATTTTTATAGTAGATTCGTAGTGCGAGATGAATAGAACTGGATGATAGGATACACAAATTCTGTATGTGCGAATGATTCTGCTTAGTAAGACATTTTTAGCAAAGAAGAAAGTATAACTAAGTTGAAATTCTTCTATAAACACATAACATAGATCAGTTGAGAATATGCAAATTGCAATTATCTTTGCACATCCTATCTTGAAGAACAGTCTAATGCAGACGTAGACACACATACATAGATCTCAGTTTATTTGTATTATGGGAAACTATCTAACACATATACAGAGACGCAAATCAAGGATTATGGCAGTTGCGAAATTTAAAAAGGAAGACACAGATTTGTTTGGTGCGCTGAGAGGCACTCTACAGCCCATTATGATGGAGATCTTGTAACGTTTGTGGATGTAATGTTTGTCCATATTATGTCAACCAAAAATAATATTGTCAAGTATGAGCGAGATGTTGTAACATTTGTGAAGATCTTGTAACATTTGTCTAATCTTGTAATGTTTTTCTATATTATGTCGGCTATTAATATGGGGGAGAACTTGTAGCATTTGTCTAATATTGTATGACAGAGCTCTTGTAACGTTTGTCCAATCATAATTTGTAACGTTTGTAACAAAAGAAAATAAGAAATAAAAAATATTATGTCCGCTAATAATAAAATAAAAAGACATGTATTTTCATTCAATAGCTATATAAACACCATAAAAATTAATAAAATCCAGAATCTAGGCAAAGAGAAGTGGCAAAGAATAGGAAACCAAAGAGGAGGGAATCTAAAGAGGTAATCTGCTCGCCATTCACCATCTCCAGCTCCAAGATTAATTGCAAAATGTTTCTCGAGTTTTAAGGCTGGGTGTTTTTTTTCCATACTAAGCATTTAAAATATGCCTCAGTTAAAATCCTAAAATCCTAGCCTAGAAACATGCCCACGTTTCACCCAAGCTCTGCGTTACTTTCACTCTACCATCTCGCTCGATGTCTACAAATCCCTACATTCCCAAGAACATCCCTCCATATCTTCATATTTTTATTGTGTAATTTTTATTTATTTTAATACTTTAACACACCTCAAAAATTAGTAAATAAATTTTTTTACATGCATTGATTAACCGTAATTTACCGCGAAGTTTACTCATGTTCTATGTTATTTATGAAAATCCAAGTTATTTATCTCTTTGTTGTGCTTACTATGCCACATTATGATGTAATGGCCAACTCCTTCATAATATTCAACTATTCCTCGAGGAAACCATAAAGGAGAAAACCCTGCAACTTCCTCAGAGATAGAATGAGCACCAAATGAAAAAGTAAAACCCAAAGACATAAAGATGATCTCTGCGAGCTGTTCTCTCTCTCACTTGTTCAAGCTACTCCTCTCTCACTCATGCGCTACTGTTGAGTGAGTGTGTGTTCCAAAAAGAGAGTATCACTCTCTATTTATACGTGTTTTCCACTTGAATTTTACTATTACATGGTCGACCTCAATAGGATAGTGTAATAACCCTAAGATGATTCAACTCTAGGGACTATTGCCTCAACTTACAATGGAGGTTTGACCTCAACTCAATTGTGCGGACTATTTCCCTGAATTACAATGGAGGGTTAACCTCAATGAATTTACATGACTTTATTCTATTAATGGCTCTCTCGATCGGAGGAACAAACATCTCCATCGGGGTAAAATGAAATACAATAAGAAATTTACAAGCGAATACATTCTGAAGTAACAAATACATCAACAATTTTATGTTCACGTTGAAAACAAGCTCAACGATACATAGAATACTAAACAAATATATAACTCATGTAAATTTCCCCTTTTATTGAGAGCATATTCTTCATAAAAAAATAAATCCATCCCAAAACAACCTATGAGGGATGCGCCTTCACTTCTCATTCACAACAGAATGTAACAACCCCCAAAAAATTTAAACTAGATCCCACATGGTTTTCAAGTTTGCTAACATTCTTACTACCTTTTGACATAGCCCCATATCACCTCCCCTTGTCCCTCAACCTAGCTCGTGTTTTCTTTGCATGATATTTGGCTCAATATAGAGAAATCTTCTTTATCCTAGGTATGGTTTCAATCCCATAGTCACCTGAATCATGTTCACAAAATTTTAGTACCCTCTTTTGGCACCTCTTCATCATGCTTTCTAGTGCTTGAGCACTTTTCCTTTCTGTTTCTTCTTCTTGACAGAGTTTATACCTCCTTTTGAATAATTTTCTTTTCCCCTTAATAGTCATTTAAGTCCTCCATGCTGAAATCTTCTAGGGTACTCACAAACGTTATAGTGAAAAATTGAAGGAGAGAAAAACCTTGCTAGAGAAAATAAGGGAGAAGACACAATGTTGAAACCCCCTCTAAAATTTATTTTCATTGTAGTGATTATAAGTTTTTAGATTTTTTACGAGTATAATAGATTTTAGAAATAAATCATAAAGTGAAATTAGTTACAAAAAGCTGCAAATCATGTGGCCCCATCCATCATACTTTTTTAATAAAAGAGTGTAAAGAAAAAAAAATCAAAGTGTAAATTTTTCATATACTATAATGTTTAGATTAAGATGGATAATACTTTAGTTTTTTTTCTCTGTTTATTTTTTCTTAAGTTAAGCTCAAGGGATCCACACTCTTACTTCATAAATAGTTTGTTTTTCAATTAAAAAGAACACAACTTTGCCTTAATAGTATAGTGTTTTAATTTACCCATTTTTTAAATGATTTTGACACCCTAATGATAATTACATTAAAAAACTATCAATATTGCTTTGATGATGGATAAGATTCAAACATAACTAAAGTGTCTACATGATAAATAACAAATGGTTTGATATATGTTCTATAACAATTTATGAAATCCACCCCAAAATGTAAAATATAAAATTTGTTAAATATATACATTTAAAATCTATTAAGACTAAATATTTTGTAGAATTTAATGAATATAATAGTTTTTTGAATTTAAGGTGATCTATTTAACAATGAAAAGGGGATTTAAAAAAATAGTGTGTAATATGGAAAATGGTTAGTTCACCTTATCAATGTGTCCCCTTGAAAATTGATTGTCCCCACACATCTAAAAGTGATGTAGTTCTAGAAACATATTTAAAATTATTAACAATACTACACATAGAAGTTATACGCAATATCACTCAATGTCTTTATGAATTTTTCAAGCTCCTATTTCTACAATAATAATTGAGCTCTGCTATTTTGAAATAATGGAAGAACAACAATTATACACAGCGAGACAACATTACAGAGGAGTGGTTCTAGATTACTATGAGGTGTTTGATTTGAACTCAGCCCTCGCCGCAACGACCAACGAAACGAAGAGAGTTGAAGATCGAGAACGAATGGTGTTGAGCCTATTAATGGTGATTATTAATGGTAATGCACTACAGAATCTATCCCAAAAGGATTTATTATAATGTATTTAGAAGTAAACCAAAATAATTATACAAAACTAGGTTCTTTTCTTAAACCTTGGATGCATATGAGATCTAGCATATTAACCTTGGATGCATAAGAGATCTAGTATATATGTATAATTTCTAATCAATGTCATTTATATTACTATATCAACACTATATAGATAATTAATAATATATTTTTATAAAGTTACTCTTCTTTTTACCTTGCACTTAAGTTACAAATGGAAACTATGGAATCTTTTGAGGAGACTAAAATACTAATGATATTCTAGAATGATTAATTAGATTTTACTTAATATCATCTAATAATTATTTAGCATTATATATTAAGGGAACCTATTATTCGTTAGCCTACAAGTAGTAACTTAGTCTACAAGAGAACTACTTCATCTTAGGATGAAACTTAAGAGTTTTTAGACCATCAAGTGTCATGATTGATCACACTAGCCATCTTATTTCACCTTATCAATGTGTCGGCTTGAAAATTGATTCTCCCCATAAATCTAAAATCCATGGAGTTTTAAAAGTATTAACAATACTAAATACTAAATCAATAGAATTTATATGCACTATCACTAAGTAGGTGTCTTTATGAATTTTTGAAGCTTCTACTTCTACAATAATAGTTGAGCTTTGTTATTTTGAAATAATGGAAGAACAACATTTATACACAGCGAGACAACGTTATAGAGGAGTGGTTCTGGATGTTATGAGGAGTTTCAGTTGAACTCAGTCGTGACGGCAACAACCACAGAACCGAACAAAGTTGAAAATCGAGCTCGAATGGTGTCTACCCTAATTGTAAATGGTAATGCACTACGGAATCTATTAGAAGAGGATGCCATTGTAATTCGAAATATAGACAATCATACGCAACTCGAAACATTAACATTGGAAGGGGATGTCATTGTAATTCGAAGTATAGACGATCATGGCCAACTCTAACTCCGCAGTGGATTCCAGTACTCCACCCAGATTATATGGAATTCCCATTTTAGTTGGCATCAAATCATGGAACATCTACAGCATAATACCTATCACTTCAATTTTTGACTTGAACAGATCATTATTGGTAGATGAGATGAACTAAATATGAGTCCTCGTGAGGTAGTTGATGGCTTGCAAGACGTTGCAATTCGGCGAGAGGAGAATGGGAATGATAATGAAGTCATGTGCGCAGTTTGTTACGAACTGTTAAGGAACAGAGAGAATGCAAAAAAATTGACATGCACACATGCCTTTCATTCAGATTTCATTTTCAAGTGGTTTACTCGTAAAATCAATTCTCCCATATGCAGAAATGAGCCAACTTCTAGTTGATGATCAGCTAGTGTTGTTATTCTTTATTCATTCATTCATTTCTGTTCAATTTAGGGCCTCAATATATCAGTATTCGCAATCATAATGCTAGATATTATGCAGTAAATATCAGTCCTCGTAACGTAGTTGATTGGTTTCCAGATGTTCAAATTATCGAAGAGGAAGTGTTGAGTGTAGTTTGTTAACAAAGCTCTTGTCCATGCACACTTCTGGTCCATAAAATCATTTTCCCAACATAAAAATATGAGCTAGCTCATCATCGTCGTTCAGTGATGCTCACTTATTTTTGTCAAAATTGTTTGATTTTTATTTAGCACAATCAAGTCATTTTTCAATCAGAAAAAATCATTTATTGTTTGATTTTTATTTAATACAATAAAGTCTTTTTTTAATAAAAAAAAATAGTTTTTTATATATATATATATGAAGAAACACGTTAATAATTGAAAGGCCTCAAAAATTCATCCTCATCCTCAAAAAATTCTAATCCTCTTCACATTTCTACAAAATAAAGGCTACCTATGTTGTTATCAAGGCTAATAAAATAAGGTAATAATATTTATAGACTTATTTAAACATGTAGATTGTATTAAACTCTTCTTGTATTAAAAACACTAATCATCTTCACAAAGGAAAGCAAAATAAAATCTATGCCCTAAATTATGTTTAATATATTAATTCCAATGGCTATACCCAATATAAACCCTAATTAGTTGCTTTTAAATGAGGGAGTCCTCTTTACTATGTTGGAAAAATGTAATTACACGCAGATCTCTACTTGGATTCCAACCGACTCTATCAGAGTTTGGATAAGCCACGATCTTGTCTGTGAGTGTGACAAGAAGGAAAATTCCACATGTAGGCAGCTTAATTCAATCGAATTTATTTCAGAAGCTAAGTTGTTAGGTAGATAGTTATTGCAGTGTTTAATGCAAAGTAAGTCAGCAAGTAAGTCGGCTTATGCTGAAGCAATTTTCAGATTGTCGATAAATAGAAGAAGTAATTTGTAAATCAGTTTAAGACACACACATGAACACAGACACAAGAGAGACATTAGACAGCAGAGGAACTCCGGGTGAGAAAGAGAAGTCGAAGCTCAAGCTTCTATGCATGTGATTTAGTCGGAGAGCTGAAGCTCTGTGGACTGACGAGTTTGTAACAGACAAGTTTGTATTACTTTGTATTTCCGCATAGTTAATATATGAAATAGTTTGTGGTTGAATTCATGATTATTTGGCCGCACATATGTCCATATTTACTTCCGTAAATGTCTTTTAAAATTACTGATAAGTAAAAGAACAAGAACCCATAAAAATCTCACAGCGTGAAAGTTTGAGGTTTTACGGTACTTTGGTGGACTTAAATCTTCCTACATATTTGGGCATATGTTTTTCATAAGTTATTTGGATTTGTAAAAGTGGGTAGTTTACTTCATTTTACTCACAGGTGAAAATCATTTTTAATTTCTTAAGTCTTTAGACTAAGAAACATATTCTATCATCCTAGTCGCAGCTTTTAAGTTGATCGCAGATAAGTTGAGCGCAGGGATCAACTTGATCGCAGATAATTTGATCGCAGGGATCAACTTGATCGCAGATAACTTGATCGCAGATAAGTTGATCGCAGGGATCAACTTGATCGTAGATAACTTGATCGTAGATAAGTTGATCGCAGATATCAACTTGATCGCAGATAAGTTGATCGCATCAGGCATCAACTTGATTGTAGATAAGTTGGTCGCAGGTATCAACTTGATCGCAGATAAGTTGATTGCACATATCAACTTGATCGCACATATCATTTTGATCGCAGGTATTAACTTGGTCGCAGTAAAAAGGGTGGTCGCAGTAAAAACAGGTCGGAGTTAAAAAGTGAAATTATTTTCTTTTAAATATTGACTGAGCCCTAAACCCAAGTTTAGTTGGCTTGGTTTTGGCTATCTAGTATCAGGGCAAGGTTATATCAGAGCAAGGTTTATAACCGCCCAAGATTTTAGGAAAGAAATCTTGTCTTAAAAAGTGGAAATTAATTTTCTACGGAAAGTTAATTAAAAATTAAAAAATGGCTTCCACTTCTGGTTCATTGCAACCTCCAAGTTTTACGGGAAATAATTATGAATATTGGTCTTTAACAATGAAGGCTTTATTCAGATGTCAAGATGTCTGGGAGATAGTCCAGCATGGTTATGCAGAACCAACAGACATGGCAGCATATAACAATCTAACACAGTCTCAGAAAGATGTCTTGAGAGAACAGAGGAAGAGAGATGGAAAAGCTCTGTTTTTTATACATCAGGCTATGCATGAGAGCATACTCCCAAGAATAGCAGCAAAGACTAATGCCAAGGAAGCATGGGATACATTAGAGACTTCCTATCAAGGTTTGGATAAGGTAAAGACATCCAAGCTACAAATTTTGAGAAAATATTTTGAATCTCTGTGCATGAAAGATTCAGAGAATGTAGACACATTCTACACCAGAGTTGTTGTGTTGATAAACCAACTGAAATCTCATGGAGAACCCGTATCATACCAAAGGGTTGTTGAAAAAATTCTCAGAATTCTTCTCCCAAGATTTGAAAATTTGGTTGTGACCTTAGAGGAACACACAAACATGGCGACATTTAGCATTGATGAGCTGCAAGCTTCACTAATCAATCATGAACACAGAATTAGCAGATCACAGACATCATTGGAAGGTGCATTTGCAGCACAATCATCCATAAGCTGTGGTAGAGGCAGAGGAAAAAGTTGTTCGAGAGGAGGACGAGGCAGAATTCTTGCAAATGTCAGTGGCAGAGGAGATAACCAGAACCCAAGTCATCCAAGTGGCCAGAGGTTTGAAAAATCAAAAATTCAATGTCATTATTGTAAGAAGTTTGTTCATTATGCATATGAATGCAGGAAGAAACAATATGACCAAGGAAGACAAAGCCCAAGTCAGTCAACCAGCACCAACAATTCAACAGGGTTAATGTTAATAGCATCGACATCTCCACTTGAATGCAATGCTGTTCAAGAAAGTCCACATGACATATGGTACTTAGATTCAAGATGTAGCAACCATATTACTGGTAATTTAAATTTGTTTTCCAGTTTAGACACTTCAGTTAAAACTGATGTTACACTTGGAAACAATGTCCAAGTCACTGTCTTAGGAAAAGGCACTGTTGATATTCTAACAAAACAGGGGGAGAGTAAGTATATCCCTGATATCTATCATGTCAAAGGTCTGAAACATAATCTGTTAAGCATTGGACAGTTGTTACAAAAGGGCTATAGAGTCTACATGGAAGATGAACACTATGTGATCAAAGACAAGCGTCCAAGCGACCAACTGATAGAAAAAGTGCCAATGACAAGAAACCACTTGTTTCCATTGAGGATAGTTCCCAACATAAAAGGGAAGACAAAGACAGGAGCTGCATTCAAGGCAGAAAGTGAAGAAACAGTCGAGATCCTCGACAAGAGAGAAAATTGCAGCGCTAATTTGCAAGCTGCATTTCAGACAGAAGTTCAGGATGAATCCTGGTTGTGGCATTTCAGATTTGGACATCTAAATTTTGGTGGGCTAAAGCTATTGCACACAAAAAATATGGTGAAGGGATTACCATTGATCGACCGACCAGAGAGGGTTTGTGATGGCTGCATTTTTGGTAAGTAGCACAGAGAGACATTTCCAGTAGGAAAGTCCTATAGAGCACGCACACCACTTGAAATTGTGCACTCTGACATTTGTGGTCCAATGCAGACATCATCCATTGGTGATTGCAATATTTTCTAACCTTTATTGATGACTACTCAAGAAATACATGGGTATATTTCTTGAAACACAAATCTGATGCATTTGGTTATTTCCAGCAGTTCAAGGCACTCGTGGAGAACCAAAGTGGACACCGCATCAAGATCTTAAGGACCGACAGAGGAGGTGAATATGTTTCAAATGAATTCCTAAATTTTTGCAAGACCCATGGCATACAGAAACAATTCACTACATGGTATACACCTCAGCAGAACGGTATTGCCGAAAGAAAGAACAGAACCATCATGGAGATGGCACGCAGCATGTTGGCAACCAAGCATTTGCCAAATGAGTATTGGGGTGAAGCAGTCACAACTGATGTATACATTATGAACCGATGTCCAACAAAGAGTGTGAAGAACAAAGTTCCCCAAGAAGCATGGACAGGTATGAATCATAGTGTCTCACATTTAAAAGTTTTTGGTTGTGTTGCATATGCTCATATCCCATATGAGCTGAGAAGGAAGCTAGACAAGAAGGGACAGAAATGTATTTTTGTCGGTTATTCAGAAGACACAAAAGCATACAAGTTGTATGACCCCATCACAAAGAAAGTGATAATCAGTCGGGGTGTTCAATTTGTCGAGAATGAATCATGGGATGGAACTGTCGACACAAATGTCAAGATTGTGTCGAACATTGACAATGACGATATGGAAGAGGAAGTGGTTCAAATACCACATGTAAATCAACCGGTTGGAGCACCGTCGACTCCCATGACACCAAGACATGGTTCAACACAAGGACCATCGACACAAGTAGCAGCTCAAGCTACAACGACAAGTACACCAACAGGACAGCAGACTCCATCAAGCATTTCATCTAGGTTGACATCGACAGAACCGGTGAAGACAAGAAGTCTGCGAGAGATATATGACGCTGGTACACCTAATTCATTCTCTCTGTTTGCATTATTTTCCCCTATATATGATCCACTAACATTTGAAGAAGCTGTTGAACAAGAAGTATGGGCACAAGCCATGGATGAAGAAATAGAATGCATTGAGAAAAACCAAACATGGGAACTCGTCGATGTACCAAAAGACAAGGATGTAATCAGTTTCAAATGGATTTATAAGACAAAGCAAGATGCTGATGGGAATGTGCAAAAGAAAAAAGCATGAATGGTAGCAAGAGGGTTCACATAGCAACCCAGCATCGACTTCAATGAAACGTTTGCACCTATTGCATGCATGGATACAGTCAGAATAGTATTGCATGCATGAATACAGTCAGAATAGTTTTGGCCATTGCTGCACAAAACAAATGGCATGTTCATCAGATGGATGTCAAGTCGGCATTCTTTAATGGCTATCTAGAAGAGGAAGTATATGTGGAACAACCACAAGGGTATGAATTTGCAGGTCAAGAGCACAAAGTGTACAAGCTGAAAAAGGCATTATATGGTTTGAAGCAAGCTCCTAGAGCTTGGTACAGTCGGATTGATTCCTATCTTATTGAAAATGGATTTCACATAAGTGAAAGTGAACCAAATTTGTACACCAAAGTCGATGAGCAAGGTAAGATGTTAATTGTCTACCTGTATGTAGATGATTTAATATTTACTGGTGATTATGGCATAGCAGATTTTAAAACAGTCATGGAAAGTGAATTTGAAATGACTGATCTGGGGCTTATGAAATTTTTTCTGGGCATTGAAGTTCAGCAGTCTGAAAGTGGTATCTTTATATCACAGTCTAAATATGCTACTGACGTTCTAAAAAGGTTTAACATGTCTAACTGTAAGACAGCCCCAACACCAGTGATAACAGGTTTAAAATTAAGCAAGGATGATGAAGGATCCACTGTAGATCCTACGTTGTTCAAAAGGCTTGTTGGCAGCCTTATGTATTTGGCAGCAACAAGACCAGACATTATGTATGGTGTAAGTCTGATCTCAAGGTTCATGGAGTCACCAAAAGACTCACATTGGCAAGCAGGTAAAAGAATTTTGAGGTATGTAAGTGGCACAAAAGACCTTGGTATTATGTACTCAACTTTAGAAAATTTTAAACTCATTGGTTACACTGACAGTGACAATGGAGGCAGCATAGATGACAGGAAAAGCACATCTGGGTACACATTTAATTTTGGTACATGTGTTGTTTCATGGGCTTCAAAGAAACAGCCCATAGTAACTCTATCTTCAGCTGAAGCAGAGTATGTTGCAGCAACAAGTGCTGCATGTCAAGCTGTCTGGATGAGGAGAATCTTAAAAGACTTGTCACAGAACCATCAGGAACCTACAACAATCTTCTGTGACAACAATTCAGCCATAGCATTATCAAAGAATCATGTGTTTCACAAGAGAACCAAGCACATTGACACAAGGTTTCATTTTATAAGAGAGTTGGTGAACGACAAGGAAATTTGTTTGGAATTTTGCAGGTCTGAAGACCAACTTGCCGACATCTTCACAAAGCCATTGGAAAAGGACACATTCCAGTATCTACGTAGTTATCTTGGAATGACAAGTTCTCCACAGTGAACTTTGTCATAAACAGAGCATGTCTAAGCTCTGAAACATTTTGTAAATTTTGTTTTAAAATCCCCATCTGCTTATAATTAAGGGGGAGTGTTGGAAAAATGTAATTACACACAGATCTCTACTTGGCTTCCAACTGACTCTATCAGAGTCTGGATAAGCCACAATCTTGTCTGTCAGTCTGACAAGAAGAAAAAGTCCACATGTAGGCAGCGTAATTCAATCGAATTTATTTCAGAAGCTAAGTTGTTAGGTAGATAGTTATTGCAGTGTCTAATGCAAAGTAAGTCGGCTTATGCTGAAGCAATTTTAAGATTGCTTATAAATAGAAGAAGTAATTTGTAAATCATTTTAAGACACACACAGGAACATAGACACAAGAGAGACATTAGACAGCAGAGGAACTCCGGGTGAGAAAGAGAAGTCGAAGCTCAAGCTTCTGTGCATGTGATTTATTCGGAGAGCTGAAGCTCTATGGACCGACGAGTTTGTAACAGACAAGTTTGTATTACTTTGTATTTCCGCATAGTTAATATATGAAATAGTTTGTGGTTGAATTCATGATTATTTGGCTGCACATATTTCCAGATTTACTTCTGTAAATGTCTTTTACAATTACTGATAAGTAAAAGAACAAGAACCCATAAAAATCTCACAGCGTGAAAGTTTGAGGTTTTATGCCACTTTGGTCGACTTAAATCTTCCTACATATTTGGGCATATGTTTTTCATAAGTTATTTGGATTTGTAAAAGTGGGTAGTTTACTTCATTTTACTCACAGGTGAAAAGCATTTGTAATTTCTTAAGTATTTAGACTAAGAAACATATTCTATCATCCTAGTCACAGCTTTTAAGTTGATCGCAGATAAGTTGATCGCAGGGATCAACTTGATCACAGATAACTTGATCACAGATAAGTTGATCGCAGGGATCAACTTGATCGCAGATAACTTGATCGCAGATAAGTTGATCGCAGATATCAACTTGATCGCAGATAAGTTGATTGCATCACGCATCAACTTGATCGCACATAAGTTGATCGCAGGTATCAACTTGATCGCAGATAAGTTGATCGCACATATCAACTTGATCGCACATATCATTTTGATCACAGGTATTAACTTGGTCGCAGTAAAAAGGGTGGTCGCAGTAAAAACAGGTCGGAGTTAAAAAGTGAAATTATTTTCTTTTAAATATTGACTGAGCCCTAAACCCAAGTTTAGTCGGCTTGGTTTTAGCTATCATACTAGAGGCTTCATTTAGTCATGGTTTACCTAGCAAGGAAAATGAAGAGCTTTCTCCTCACAATGAACTCAAAATATTGTAAGTAATGATGATTGAGGTTTCTCTTGCTATCTCCTTCAAAACTCTTGATAATATTCCAAGTATGTGAAGCTTCTAAATACTTCACAATGCCCAGCATTAGTGAATAGTGCTATAGGAAAGATAACTTAGGTGAAGGATAGTAAAATATATAATTGAAATGAGTACTATTGACGAACTATCTCAAGACTAGAGGTTACAAATGCTTGTTGAAATGGGGCTGAACTTTATGGTTTGAGAGCACAACAAGAGGAAAATTGATAAAGGAAAATGGATAATCCCTCCTAACTTATGTAGCATGAGAATTGCTAGTTTTTTAAGAAACTAGTTTTTGAAGCGCAGAGGTTCTTGAAGTTCGAATGTTCAAAGGAACTTGACAACTTGTAGGAGACTTTCCAAATCTAGTGTGTACCATTTTGAATGGTTGGGAACTTATTGAAAACTTTTATCCTCTAAAATCCGGAACTTGGGAATTTTTTCTTGAGGTTTTCCTTCACTAGCGTGAAATCTATTTGGTGCTATCTTGTAGAGTTTGTGCAATGAGATCTCTCTCATCTAGAGTATTCACTAGTCCCAATGTTGAATTGCACTTAAAGCTAATCAATAAGAGATGTAAATCTATTTTTACTTTTTATATATTGAATAAAAGAAAGTAAATTATATATTTTCCTACTTACTTTATAAAAAAATAAAATATTTTTATATTATATTTAAATAAAAACCATCTTAATTTTTACTTTATAATAATAAAATTTCACTATTTATACACCTTTTCAAATACCAAAGCATAAAATGTATTGTAAACCTAAAAT
>LPNX010425633.1:3497-39587 GCA_001517045.1 Pseudotsuga menziesii
GGAAAGAATTATAACAGATCTGGATCAAATCCTACATCACAACATTGTGTTATCTCCTATCATCCATCTCCTATCCTGCCTAATCTATCATGCTTAATCAATCAATCTATCATCAATAATCAATAATAATAATCATTAATAATCAATAATCATTAATCATTAATCATTAATCATCCCTTCTTAATGAGATTGATTACATATTTATACATAAAATTATCTCCTGGAAATGAATAACTGAACCCCCAGCTTGTGATCTGTAACAGCTGAAACATGGCCGTAACTACTGGCAACTTTGGAACCGGCCGCAACACCAAATCTGGAAAATACCCTTTCGAAGAACCATCTGCATATCGCAAACCGTAGCTTTGTTTGGATATTTCCTCGCGAGTCAGGTAAATGAGGATGTTACGCACAAAACCCATGTCTCGGATTTTTGAGATTCGTTTCCATCGGCCCGCAAATCGAGACGCGAATAAAGGTGTTCTTATGTGGCATACGTTTTTGGTTAAGGCTGTAACAGCTGGCTGTGAGCATCCTGTACGTGGAAAATCACTCCATAAACCATCATTAGTAAAATTATGCATAATATTCTTTTAATTCATCAAAGATAAAGGAAAATAGTCACTATTAACCACTTAAAACATCAAATGGAAGTAGCGGCTGTACAATGCGCAGTTGCAACAAATGAATGGAAAATGGAATGATAAATGAGGAATAATGGTAAGAAATTGATGAAAAATGGATGAAAAGTATGTCAATAAGTGGGGAAAAAATGGACAATTCCAGGTCCTGACCCCCCCCCCCCCCCAATAATATAGAGATTTTGAAATCCCAGACAATGTTTAAGATATCTCATTATCTGCATGTGCATTTAGAGAGATGTTTATATATTTCTAGCCTTTCAGAATCCTATTTGTGTGATTTATGGACCATAGAAATGCTTGATTTTCTTTGACTTTGCGATGTCCTGCACATTGTGGCATATTTCGTTGGCTACTCTATGTGTTTGTATTTATTGCAGCTAACTGGCCCAATATGGCTGATCCTTTTAGAGATATTTCTTGAAAACTTAAGTATAGTATTTTATCTCTGTTGTGATTTCCATTTCTACTCTTCATAGTTAGGAACTGTGACATATTCCCGTATTATTTTAGACGAGATGTTCTAATTTTTTGCTATCCTATTATTCATGTTTTCTATATTTTAGTTCCTTGCCTTGTGCCATTTTACTAATCATTTGCATTCCAAGTGTTCCATATGGAATTAATTTCGTACTAGTATTGGCATGGATAATGCAGTTTCGAGGTGTGTGCTGCAATCCTCTATAAGTCATTTAAAGCTGCTCTTAAGGTATGTAGTTAGTATAATTCTTTCTATGTTCTTTTTTTTCTGAAATGAGAATGAAGTGTTAGTTCATCTTCCTGTTTTATTCATATGCTTCTTATACAGGAAGCAGAGAAACTGAGAATTACGGCCCAAGAACTATGAAAGTTTAAGATTACTGAGGAAGTTATTCCTGTAAGTTTATATTTCCCTAGTATGAACAATACTTTAGATAGTACTTAGTTGTTAATTTTGCTAGTACATATTATTAATAAGGAAAATATACCTATGTATATTTGAGAGTACAAGGGTCATTTTTATAGCTCCTAGTTGATCATCAAGTTATATTTTGTCTTGTAATCAACAAATACGACTTATTGCTGGAATAAATATTAGTTCAACTAGGGTTTCATCCTTTTATTTCAAGATTGATATGAATATTTTCTCTAGTGGCATGCCCTAAGTGTTGCAGAACTAGGTTTTTGGGCCAGGACGTGTTCGTTTTTCCCACCGTTGAGATGCCCTTTGACAGTCACCTCACTGTTGCCATCAACTTGTGTGATTGGTACTCTAATTGTGGAGCTTTCTACGTCCATGTCTCTTCAACGTGTTAACATTTAGCACCACCATCACTTCCAGGGATGTAAAACTCCCTATTTCAAATAAAATAGAGCTCTGAGTGTTATTTGAAGTTAGTGTTTGTGTGTTATTTCTGTTATGCAACATTTATATGCATAAGAAAATTTTACATGTTGCCACATGAATAGATCCCATTTAATGAACAGTCCAATACAGAAATACCTTGTGCAAAGGGTTTGAAAATAGTTCAAAGTAAGCTACAGCTAATAATTATTTCAAGTGTTTGATTTACCATTTCCAAGTGTTCACAGTAAGCTACTACTGTAATCTACCTAAGATGGGCTATGGTTGTGTATGCCCTCTAGGGATGGACTGTCACTTTGTTTACTACTCTAAATTGGGTTGTGAGTTGTGGGAGCCACTATGGCTTGGTTTGTGACACCCTTAGGTTTTTAAGTGAGGGTGTAAACTTCCCCAAACTGCTATGGATGAATCCATGAATCTGTGCACATGGATGTGTGTATCTGTTTTCCATGTTAATGAGTTGTTCCAGTTTTAATTGTTGGAGAAAACTCTATTGTCAACAACAATTACGAACAACTTGGACAATTAAACTCTCAAATTGAAACTGCACAAGAAACAAGTTATCTTGTGTTTCAATTGTATTAGATATCATAGGTAGCCAGTGAATGTGAAGCCCCTCTTTATTTTACTACTGGCCCCTACATTTACACGCCTTCATAAAGGCATTCAATCAATACCCACCTTCAACACTTTTCAATTTTATTTTTACATCATTTAATCTGCCCTTAAATGATTATTTATTCTTGGAGTGGGCTACCAAGGGTCTGTTATAAATTCCCAATAAACTTTCAAATGCTTTTAGTTAATACACGCACAAGATATAATGCTTTGTGTGTATGAGAGTTGCTCTTATCTGGACTCCATAAATTGTAGTCAGGATTTTATTGATAGCTTGGATTTGCGAGATTTTATTACACCTTGTTAAGTTTGACCTATATTAGCTACTATGGGATATTAAATTATGTCATATCACCACCCATACCTATCATGATGTACATCAATTCTCTGAATTCCAACTTTCTCTTTAAATCCAACAATTTATTATGATCACTGATACAAACAAACAAGAAAATCGAGAATTGTTCCACATGAATCCATGCAAAGGGATGCGTGTATCTGTTTACCATGTTAATGAGTTGTTCCACTTTTAATTGTTGGAGAAAACTCTATTGGAAACATCAATTATGAATAATTTGCACAATTAAGCTTTCAAATTGAATCTAGACATATAGCAACTTCAAAACCATTTTGTAAAGGCTATTCTTAGAAAAAATGGCAATTTACCAACCAAACATAGATTTTGAATGGATCTAAAACAAGTAGACAAATACACACATTTTAATTTCAAGATATACTCGTACCTTCAGAAGTGCGCCAATCACTCCAAGGCTAGTAAGTTGGTGGTTCAATTCCTCCATGCGCTGATGATATTGCAATGTATTTCTAAAGGTAAAAAATATAGAAGTGCAAGATGGATGCAATATTAGATGCAACACCAATGCAAAATATGATGTAAAAGTGGACATCACACCAAACACAAAAGTGGAAATTATGGCAGATGCAAATGTGAACACAAGAAGCATGTCACACTACACGCAAAATTGGATGCAAAAAAAGACTCAACACTAAACACAATTAATGACTAGAAACTAGATGCAATACTAGGACAAAAAATAGATGCAATAGTAGATGCAAAAGTGGACTCCTAACTAGATGTAAAATTGGACATTACATTGAGCAAAAAATATGGGGTATCGATGGAAATAAAACCAAGTGTAACACAAGGTGCAAAACTTGAAGCAACACTTGGCGCAAACAAAAAATTGAAATGAGAGACAATATTGGATGCAAGATGGGATGAAACATTGGATGTAAAACTAGATGGAATATTGAATGCAAGATGGGATGCAACATTGGACACAAAACTAGATGCAATATTATATACAAACATGGGCACGAAACTAGGCACAATACTAGGCGCAACACTAGGTGCAACATTGGGCTCAAACATAGATGCAAAAAAAAGACATCACCCAGGATGCAACACTATGTGAAAACCTAGATGCAAAATACGACATAAAACGAGATGAAACATTAGGAACAAACATGGATACAAAAAAATACGTAAAACAAGATGCAAAAGGGGGTGCATCATTATAAGTAAAATTGGAAGCAAAACTAGACGCAATATTGGGCCCAAAATTGGATGCAACCATAGATGCAGAATTGGACACAAATCCAAACCAAGATGCAACACTAGATGCATAATTGGACACATAATTTGATGCAAAACATGATGCAAAATTGGGTGCAAGACTCAATGAAAAACTAGGAGAAAAATAAGATGCAACATTGGATGCAAAACTGGGTGCAAACAAGGATGTAACAATTGACACAAAAAAAGATGTAATACAAGATGCAAAATTGGGTGCAAATAAGGGCATAACAAACGACGCAAAAAATTGGGCGTAAAAATGGATGTAAAAATGGATTTTAAAAAGGATGGAAAAAAAAATGCAATAGATGGCATTTTATGAAATTGTACAATAGCGTCAGGTTTAGTGCCGAATTATTCACCGCAATTGGGAAAAAATACACTAAAATCTGGTGCTAAATATGACGCTAAATCCAGTTTTTGTTATAGTGATGTATTTCATTTGTTACTTTCCATTTTATCTAAGAGTTGTGATCATATAATATTTTGGTATCATTTGTTCCATATTTGTTAAGTCTTGTTGGTATGGTTTATGTGGTAAACATCTATGATGTGGCCATGCTATCATTCAATCCCTTAGTATTATAGAGGTTGTGTGTTATTGAAAGTTCATGGTGATATGCTTTTCATAGGTTGGACATGGATCTCGAGGTGATGTCACTATTTTTCCCACACTTATTATTAACAACATACAATATGGAGGTTGACATCCTTTCTTCTTATACATTCAATCTTTTACAAATGCAATAATAAAATGCAGTAAACTAACATCGTTCAAAATCTAATTGCAGGAAAATTGGACAAGGGGCCTGTCTTGAAGGAAATTTGTGCAGGCTTTTAGGAAACTACTGAGCCAATTGTTTGCTTGATTTAAGGTGATTTGCTTTATGGGTGGATGAATTCTAGTTGCATAGCTATATACCTTGAATTTTCAAGAAAAAGGTATTTTAAAATCCATTATTAAATCCATGGAAGTAACTTTTTTTGTTTCCCAAACCAGATATGAAAATAAATGAATTTTTTATAAATAATGGTGGTTGTTGGCAAGATTAGAAGGAAAACATAACTTCCTACAAGGTACACTGGATGCTTGAACCAAAGGATATAAATATGTTGTGTTTTTGTCATAGGACTCACCTGAACCATTAAATTGTAGCATTATAAATATGAATTGTTTGCTATTTTTGGCAGGATACTTTTCAGGGTAGGGTTTGTGAGTGCCCTCTCGTTGAAGGTGTTCAATTTATGGGAGATGTTTATTCTAACTATGAAGGTAAACTTCATCTCTTTTGAATTTCAATTGTTTCATTATTGGATCAGAATAGAAAATTCACAATTCACTTTTTCTTCTTTGTGTTGTTTCATCATGATTATTTTTGAAGTTATGTTTTTCCTTATTCAATATGTTTTTATCATTGATTTACTATTTGATGGGATTAGTTCCTGCATACATGATTTTTCTAAAATGGAATGCTGATAATAACAATCCACATGATTTTCAATGATGTTAGTTCATATGGTTTCCTTTGATTTTAAATTTATACAATTTGATTTTATTGAGACTCACAAGTTGTTCCATACAAAATTCATATTACATTCATCACACTAGATGTGTGTGTGTGTGTGTGTGTGTGTGTGAAAGAAAGAGTGAGATAGAATAGTGGGAAAAAGCATCCAATGGGACAGCGAGAGACGTAATGATTCGAATGGGTTGTGAAGGTGCATCCAGATAAGGGTGCCATACACTCTTACATGTTAATATAAATAACAATTTAAAAATTAATCTAGTAATCTAGAAATTAAATTACAATATATCAAAATCAGTATAAAATTCTTGACACTAAGTCTCAAATTAAGAGATCAAAATTCATCCAACTCTCAAGATCCTATTGAGACAATACCTTTTAGGAGATTAAATTCTATATTGTTGGGTGTGAGATGAAGTATGCAGGAAGAAGTTGCTAATGCATTGTTCCATCCTAACAATGCATCCCTGATTGTGTATCAAGTTTTAACCATGCCTCTATTGAGGTTTACAAGTGTGCCTCTATTGAGGTTCACAAAGGTCGAAAATATCAACAAATGTGTTCACAATCAATGGGGGGACTCAGAACATGGTCCATACAATGTTGAAAGTGAATTCTTTGCTTGCTTTACAATAGTCCTTTAAGACATGAGTACCAGTAATTTACATAAGTGATTCTGACAAACTCAATTACATACCTAAACTTATAGCTATAAAAATATTTGGGTATGAGTAGGCATCAAATAAATGGATCTCAGGATCAATATCTTGGAAAGGAGGGAAAAGTGCTGCCATTTGTGAGTGGAAAGGGTAGTGTACTACTTATGAATCCTAGAACTTAGAACGTTAGATATGCAAAGCCTCTTGTTTTGGAAGATTGAAAGCTATAACCTTTGTTTTCTCAATATTGGATGTCATTTTTTTATTAGTACAAAAGTAATGAAGAAAGCCTAGTTGCTTGTGCAACTACAAGCCCTCAATTGTATGATGTAGAATCCCCAAATCATTACCATATAGGAAGCTGTGAATAATTATATTAAGAAGGAAACAACCATAATTTTGTCCTATATTGGCCTGACCATAATCCTCTTGCCAAATTGGGTACAAGCTAAATCAAAGATGGGAGATGGGACACCTGTGTTTCTATCCAATGGTGCTAAAAATGATATCTATGAGCCTTCTTGTTTTGTGAATCTGCACTGTTACAGTTGATTTTAACACACATGGTGAATTACACTTTTATGGCCTTTCCCATCCCTTTGCAGACTATTTAGACCCCATGGACCATTTTTGTACCTTTTATGTTTCTAAGGTCACCCCTAAAAACATGCAATAATTTCCATATCTGACTTTTAGTCCCTTTCTCGCATATAAATGTGGATTTGACCCTTAAAATCGCGTAAATCGGGATGTTTGCAAAAGGCCAAATTCTTTTGGAGTTTTCCTTGATGTGGATCTGACTCACTTGTCTCCTAGATTTCCATATGCTTTGAGATCGCTCAGATTCGACCTTTCATTACCCCATTGAAGAGCTATATTAGGAACCCTTTGGATACATTGAAGGAGGGGGAATTGAAGAGCAAGAAAACTATAGTCCATTATTGCCAGAGCTTATACTTGAGTCTGCATCGCTTTGTCCCTTGGAGCACTTTTGTGTTCTTCCCAAGCTTGCCTTTTGCTTGTGAGCTTTCTATAGAGAGATGGAGGATTGAAGTGGTGGAGGACCAAGTGGGGGACCTAGTTTCTCCAATTCGCAGACGTGCCGACATAGGTTGTCTCTATTGTAATCTTTGTTTTATATTAATAGAAATATGTTTTCCTGTCCAATAATGTACATTTAAATGAGTATTTGATCCATGGATTCTTTTAAATGTTTTATTGATTATGCTAGAGTTGGCCTAACACAATCATATATAGCATGCTTGTCTTGTTTATTGAATGTTGAGGAATCAATTTATCAATTCAAGCTAGAGTTGGAAATATCAACGAGGATCTACATCAACTGTCTCGAATAAGGTACGAATCGAGATCCTTTAGTGTTAGATATTTGGTTTCTCTTGCATATATGAAAGGATTGATTTCTGGAGTTAAGTTGTCTGTTGTGGTTCCCCAAGCCATAGAAATTTCTTTCGGTAACAGAATTGGCGACTCTGCTGGCGAGTTCCTAGTAACTTTTCTTTGGCGGTTTTTATCAGCATTCAATGTTCTTGAATTGCTCTGATTTCTCTATTTCTGAGTCGGGTCTGGGGGCATGTTTGCCTTGTAGTGTCTGATAGGTGTGAATTTTCTCTCAGCTTATCTATTTTCCTTCATTTTTATCTCTTTTTTTTCCTGTACATGATTTTTTGTCTCACAGTCGTGTGTACACGTGGTTTTGACTGAGATATCTACGTACATACACGGGTTCTCTGCACACAGTGCCGTATGCCATGAGTTTTTCCTTTTAGAGGAATATTGAGTGTTACTAGGTGAGTTTTGATGATTGCTAAGTCTCCTTTGATGCTTTTAGAGTCCATATACACCTCTATTTTTGGCCAGAGCCGCCTTTTAAGGTAATTCTTTTTTAAGAATGTTCTTGTCATTGCATTTTTTATTTTTTGTTTTGGGATTAGTGCATTAGGTCTCTTTTACCTTAGTGCTTTGCATGAGTGTTGTTTGATTGTGTTTTTAGAGTCTGGGGGTGGTAGAGTCATTCTTTTGTTTTATTATCTCACTTTTATTCAAAATATCCAAAAATATTTGCTTCTTTTACATCATTATGCATCATTGCATGTTGCATTTTGCATGGTACTTGCACTAGGTTTGCTTAAAGAAGTATTAGTCAGGATTTCATATAGGAATGATTGCATTTGTCATTTGAAGAAAATTTTGCATTTCACGTAGTAGCATGCTCTGTTTTTCATTCAACACAATGTATTTGCATTAATTGTTAGTGTGCATTTTGCTTCATGTTGCATCATAACACCATTGGTTGCACGATCATCTACCTTTTTTGAGTAATAAAGCCAAATAAAATCAACGCTTAATTAAAATGGATTACACTATTTTCTTTGATAGGGTACACCAACAAGATTAGGTTTTAGGGTCTTGGAATAGTTCATTGTGAGTAAATTCTCCAAGACCACTAAACAACAACATGTATGTGTCTGTCCAGGTGAGAGTGTGAAATTTCTTGGTATAATTAGTGTTTCTCAGGATCCTCCTATTACAAGGGAGTTAAGCACAAGGCAGTGTGAGTGGTTATTGATTGGGATGACACCTAGTCATAACTGAGTAGCACCGAAGATATTTCCAGGATTGTATTTGTATATGGGGGCTCTTTCGAGCGTTTCAAGCTTTTCTACCCTGCCCATATGGTCAATCCCACCTGCGACTGTCCACCTAAGCATTGATTATATTGAGGTGACCTTAGTTGTCTTACCTAGGTTATCGAGGGGGTACTTTGTAGGGGTTATTTTGCAGGTGTCCCAGCCAGGTTGGGGTCGGACGGCACAATCATTGTATGCGTTGAAGCTGAGGGCCACAATAATTGGTTACAAACCTCTACTTGTTATGTATGGGATTCTCAAGCCTCTCCTCGGCAAGACATACTTGATTCATTAAGGAGCTCACATATCCTACCCTTGTTTTCTTATGATTGGCTTTAGATTATATAGGTGTATGCTCTGTGCACCCTAGCTTGCTTAGGGTTTGTGTAATTCGAAGAGTCTTTTTCATTTTTTGAGTCATTGTGGATTCGGGTGGGGCACTTCGCCGTTCTCATCGTTTAGCAGGAATTCCACCTTCTACATCTCCTCCTCCTTTGGGAGAGAGAAATAGACAGTCCAGGTGGACTACTTCTCACATTAATTCACACACGATGGGAGATCATGAAGATGAAATTCTTGACTTGCCTTCTCCACCTCATGAGGTTGGTGAAGAAGATCCTACTCCTACATATGAACCTTCACCTGATATACCTACACACTCTAGGTATGATCCCTCATTCACAGGTCACTAGTACTAGTTTCCAGGTGATGAGACTCATCATGAACCTGCGAGCATTAGTGATGAAATGTCTGGTATTCCTGCACATGATTTGGTACAGCATGCCGAGTCAAAGTTTGAACCTAACAATATGCCTGGGGGCATTCCTAGTCATTTCCATGTGGAAAGGTTTGGGAACATGAGTCACATTACACCCTCCATCCCAACAGTGGAGGTCACATCACATGTTCGTCCTAGACCTGGTGTTAGTAGTCCTATTTAGATACCATAGTCAAGACGAGTGACTGTAGGGAATACCACTTACATCGTTTCACATGTCCCTTCATCCTCTATTCCTATTTCTTCGAATGCTATTCCTCCTTGTCATTCATGTGGTCCTTCGGGCCGAAATGTTGCTACGAGTCATGTTCGTACTGCTGCTACTTGCGTAGTCGTGTCTCATATTCAAGTACCTCCTGTTGTCTCAGGAGGTCATATTCCTGCTTCTTGAGGTCATATTCCTACTTTTGGAGGTCATATTTCTACTTATGGAGTTTCTCATAGGACATCTCATGGGACGTCTTATGGACCATATTATGGACCGCAGTATGCACAGAGTTATTCACCTTATGGGTACAGGTATCAACAACCCACTTACTCTTCGAATTATGGCTTTGTGGCCCCAAATAGTCAAGGTACACAACATTATGGTGCTTCCATGCCACCCTGCATGGGTCAAATGGGATGAGGATACTATGGCCATGGCCATGGTGGTTACAGTATTCAGTCCTATGTGAACCAAAATTATCAGGGAGCGTGCCATCGACTTGCTCAACCTAGGCTCCCTTTCCTCGCAATGTTAAATTTTCCTGACTTGTTGAGACTAATGAACGATCTGGTATATTATGACCCATCTTATCCGATTATCCCTACGCAGCTTCCCTTGAACATTCCCAAATTCGAGGAAAAACTAGGAGAATATCCTAGTGACAATGTTACTACATTTCACCTTTGGTGCTCTTCTAATTCCTTACATGAAGATTCGATTCGTTTAAGTCTATTTCAACACACCCTCACCAGGCCTGTAGTGAAATTGTATATAGAGCTACCTAGGGGGGAATTCACTTTGTTCGATGACTTAGCTATGAATTTTATCAACCACTTCCAGCTACCAGTGCATTATGGCGTTCGTACAGAGCTCTTGTCGACATTTAGGCAAGACAAAGCAACACATATATCGGACCATATCCAAGAGTGGTGTAGACAGAAGAGATTGATTAAAGCCTTCATACCGCTAGAGTTTCTCCTCGAGTGGTTCCTTAAATCGTTACTATCTTATATAGCAAAGGATTTTTCTACATCCGGAGTTCAGAATGAGGAACAATCCATATTTAGGGAGTAGGAGTTGGATTTGATTTATGCTCAATCCGGTTTGTTATATGAGATCATTCATAACACTCTGCGTTCTAGTTTCGACCCTGAGGTCAAAACTGGACCACATTCTGATGGGATTGTTGGTTCTATGAGTACCAAACCTACATTTTCGGTTGGGAAATATGTAAGTCAATTATCTATCAACCAATCTGCCTCGGGACAAGCCACGACTTTGTCTCAACCCACCCAAACGGTGAATGTGCTTTCGGTGCAATCGTCGGACCAAAAGGGTAACTAGCAACCCTAAAGGAATAAGAAGAAGGGTAAAAACAATAATCAAGGTAGGAATAGGAATGAAAATGCCAATTCTAACGAAAAGAATGCCCAAAATACTGGGGGGGGGGACAAGAAGCTTAAACATAAGGTTAAGTTTCCTTGAAAGTTGTGTAAGGATGACCACCTCACTCACTTGTGCCCTTGGATAGAAGAAGCCTCGAGGTTCATAGCACAAGGCCTACCTGTACTAACCAACCCTTTACCCCATAATCAAAACATGAACTCAAGGACCCATGATTAGTCTGGTGGAGATCAAGATCTACCGGAAGCTAGTAGTGGTCATGGTTGCATTAATATGGTGTGTGCTACTAAGGTTGTGACTTGTACGAAGGAATATGGTTCATCACAACCAAACCTTGGAAAGGAACCTGCTCCACCCAGGAGTCCTTTGCATATTGAAAACCCAATGGATATACCTGAAGTTGCACCTCACATTCATAAGGGAGTCCTTAAGTGTTCGGGGAACAATCCTAATGCTCGAGCCGCCCAAAACTATTCTGCTGTCAAGGATTTGGGCCACACTCCTTGTGTGATGTTTGCATTCAAAGTACTTCAGAGTTTTCCTTTGTAAAGGAATCCTTTTCTTTCTGCTCTTGGTGTTAACGATGATAACTCTTCCTCTGTCATCAAATTTGAAACCACGGGACTACAACCTTGCTTGCTATATTATGTGTCTATCTTGATTCATGTAGAATGTCTTAACATGACTATCAAATGCACTGTGATTGATGAAGGCGGTGTTGCTTCCGTGATGTCTTTGGCCCTATTGGAAGGATTTGGGTTCCCCCGAGTTGTCTAAATCCACTACCATGTTGATTTATTTTGATGGTAGATCATTTTGGCCGCATGCCATTCTTCCTTCTCTTAAGGTTCATTTGGTAGGGAAGATCGTCGCGATTGAGGTCGAGGTGGTTGATGCACCCCTTGATTACAATCTCTTACTAGGTAGGAATTGGATGTATAGTATGCAAGCCATAGCTTCTTCTCTATTGCGAGTTGTATGCTTTCCTTTTATTGGGAAGATAGTTACAATTAATCAAATGTCATTCAAGAATTTGTGTGTTGCCACATCTTTGGGAGCTTCTATCCTAATTGTCGAGCACTCTCAGCCGACGACTGGGAGTGTGGGTGTTCACATGTATCCATACCTTTTGCGATCCTTTAGTTATCCTACACATGTTCTTATGATCAGGCCTAGCTTCGATGAGGCTTCATCATCATTTTGTTCTATGTCTTTTCACACTACCCGTATGGAAGATCCTTAGATTCTTCCTACACCGAGTCCTTCATGTGAGCCTATCGGAATGGACATACCATTGCCTACATAAATGATAGCATATCAAGTGAATCTTGAATGTGTTGCAGATCCTAGTCCTTCCTCTTCACGGATGGAGGAGGAGGACCCATATGTGCTGCCTGCATGGGCAGTTGAGTCTTCTCATGTGCATGACTGCCTTGATAGTGTTTTTCCATCAAATGAAGCTATTATTGAGGCTATGTCTAGGGTTGATCCACCTTGGGAAGAGTTGCATCATAGATCTTACTTTCTTCCTGATCTTGACCGTTTGGAGTGTGAAGACTTTAGGTAGATTCTTAGTGAGAGAATTGGTAGTCTCGTGGTTCTATTAAGCTCTCTTGGTCTGATGGCTGATGGAAACATGGCTAATATATCTCCTACCATTCCTATCAATATCTCTCTCTATCCTGGCAAGATTGAGAATGTCTATATTGGGGCAGAATGTTCCCATGCTAAGATTCAAGAGTATACTGAGCTATTCAAAGAGTTTCGTGATGTATTTGCTTGGTCATATAAGGAAATTCTAGGTATCGACCTTTGCATTGTTGAACATGAGATTAAAACTTATCCCAATGCTAAGCCTGTTCGACAATGCTTGCGTGTGGTGAATCCTAGAAAAACATCCATGACTAAGATGAGATAGAAAAACTGTTGAATGCCATTTTTATCTATCCCGTTCCCTTGATGGAGTGGGTTTCAAATCCCATTTTGGTTGATAAGAAATAGGGAATGATCCGTATATGCATTGATTTCCATGACTTGAATCGTGCTTGTTGTTGATGTATATGCAACTTCGGAATGTATTTCATTTGTATTTCTTATATATTGTAACCCGATGTTTATTCCGGGATGTATTTGAGTCATGTCATGCCCCGATGTTCTTATCAGGAAGAGCTATAATGTAAACAATTCATGTCAAGTCATTGTGGGTAACCCTCCTATTGTCTAAGGGTTAAAGACGCCGGAGTTCTGGGGCACTAGGGTTATTAGATTATCCTAGTGAGGTCGACCCTAGTAGGGTTTTAGTCATGTCAGGATTAGTATAAATAGAGAGTTGGACTCTCTATTTATCACACAACTCATACACACTCAAGTGTAGCGCATAGTTGAGGAAGGAGAAGACACTGGGGATAGATAAGAAGAGGGTTACTGCTGTCGGGATATCTCTTACTATTTTGGGTTCTACTTTTGGTGTTGATTCTTTCTCAAAGGAAGTTGTGGGGTTTTCACCATTTCTGGTTTCCCCAAGGATAAACACTGTGTTCATTGTCTTTTGTGTTTGATTTTTGTACTTGTTATTCTCTTAGTTAAATATCCTAATGTTATGCTAGCTTAATGATAGAAAAAACTAACATGGTATCAGAGGTAACCTTAGAAGAAGACATTGCACAGTTGCGGGAACTATGGATTCCTATTTTCTAGATCTTGCTCCATATATTTTCAGCAAAAGTAAGGTGGAACAAATCTCCTCCTTAGGGCGCATCTTTCTGTCGAAGCAGAATCCAATTATGAGGTTTTTCAGTTTTGAACCGGACACTACTGTCGAAAATTAGGGCTTTTCAAAGAAGAGGAATTTTCAGTGAGCCCAGTCCTGGATTGATTTCCTCCCCAAAATCAAAGTTAGGGATAAATTTCAAGGCATTTGGCTGGACAGAACTCTGGAAAAGAAAAACCCTAATTTGCTACTAAACTAGCACTGCAGCATTTCAACTCCAAATTCAGATCTGACATCTTGACCTGGTAAGATCTACATCTTTTGTATTTCCATTTGAGGTTCTCAGTCTAAGATGTCTCATCATAACAACCTTGATGAAAATATTGAGGGAGCTGATAACTTTCAAGCTTGGAAGTATAGGATCTCCTTGGTCCTGGAAGAGAATGAGTTGGACTCCTATATCAGTGAAGAGGTTCCAGTTCCAAAGGGAGATGAGGCTAAGGCCTTACATAAGAAGAAGATGGTTAATTTGAAGAGAATCATTGTTGATTCTATCAAGGATCACCTCATACCATAGGTGTCCTCCCTCAAGACACCTAAAGCTATGTTTGATTCCCTAAACAAATTGTTTGAAGGGAAGAACATAAACAAGAAGATGACTTTGAGAAACCAATTGAAGAATGTGAAGATCCAGAATGCTAAGACTATTCAGTCTTACTTTACGAGGGTCTCCCAGATCAAGGAGCAGCTAGAAGCAGTAGACGAAGAAGTGGAGAATGTAGAGATTGTGATGAACACCTTGAATTGTCTCCCTAGATCATGGGACTCTTTCATTCAAGGGATATGTGCCAGAAATAAGTTAGTTAAGTTCAGCAGACTATGGGAAGAATGCTCTCCAAAAGAAGCTGGGATAGCATCTTGAGAAGAAAATATGGGAATTGAAGATCAAGCTCTTACCACCCACACAAAGAAAACCAAAAGGGACCATCATCGCTCCAAAGGTAAGCCTTATCACTCTAGAAGAGATTGGGCTACTGTTAGATGTTACACATGTGATGATAAAGGTCACATATCCAAATTATATCCTAACAAAGGAAATTCAAAGAAGAAGAAGGGAAGCAAGAGAAGACATCATTCTCATGTTGCAGAGGATGATGAACCTTCCACAAAGAGAACCAAACAAGAAAGTGATTCATCAAGTGATGAAGAATATGTGCCGATCTCTGCTCTTACGAGAAATTTTTCACATGGAAGCAATGATTGGCTCATAGATAGTGGTGATTCCAAGCACATGACGGGATTCAAAGATTCATTTGTGAAGCTATCTGAACATGAGTCACCTCACAAGGTGAAACTTGGGGATGACTACAAGTATCCGATAAAATGTAGTCGTGATTCCTCCTACATACTAGACTCTAGAAAGTCTTTGAAGATGAAGAATGTATTATTTGTTCCAGGACTAAAGAAGAATCTCCTCTCCATATCTGCATTGGATGCAAAAGGAATGAGGGTTTCTTTTGTAGATGGAAAAGTTCTTATGTGGCCAAAGGGAAATACTTTTGACGATGCAATAGTGATTAGGGAACAAGAAGGAGGAATATACAAACTGAAGTGCCAACCAGAACAAGCTTTGGTTCATCACTAAATAGAACCAAATGAACTTTGGCATAGAAGGCTTGCACATGTACATTACAGAGCACTACCACTTGTAATCAAAGCTGTTGAAGGTCTTCCAGAAATTGAAGCAAAACATGTAGGAGTTTGCAAACGATGTGCGAAAGGAAAGAACACAAAGAAGACATTTCCAAGTAGTGAGAGAAAAGCAAAAGGAATCTTGGAAATCATCCACTCCGATGTATACAGACCAATGTCATCAAGCTCACTAAGCAAGAATGTGTACTATGTCTCTTTTATTGATGAATTTTCTAGGAATACATGGATTTACTTCATGAAGAATAAAGATGAAATATTCAGGAAGTTCAAGGAATTCAAAGCCTTGATTGAGAACCACACTAAAAATAATATCAGGACTTTTCGATCAGACAATGGCAGAGAATTCACTGTGAATGAGTTCAAGGAACTATGTAAATACTCATGGATTAAGAGGGAGTTTTCCACTCCTTATAATCCACAACACAATGGGATTGCAGAGAGGAAGAATAGAACTATCATGGAAGTTTCAAGAGCTATGCTTCATGATCAAGATCTTCCTATGCATCTTGGGGTAGAAGCAGCTAGAACAATAGTGTATGTCCAGAACCATACTCCACACAGAGTACTCGAGAACAAGACTCCTGAAGAAGTATTCTCCGGTAAGAAACCTGAAGTTAGCCATCTTAGAATATTCGGTTTTCCTATGTACATACACATTCCAAGAGAGAAAATAACAAAATTAGATCCTTCAGGAAAGAAGGGCATATTTGTAGGATACTCTGAAAGCTCGAAGGCTTACGGAATATACTTCCCAAAGTTCAAGAAGCTTGATATCAGCAGGGATGAAACACTTGACGAAGATTCAGCCTACATCAAATCCAGAAAGAAACCTGTTGAAGAACCTGAAGAAGCAGAAGCTCCCAAAACTCATGATACAATCATGAATGAAGAAACTCAAGAAGAAGATCAAGAATTTGAAGAACCACAAAGTCCTATAGATCCACCACAAGAGAAGAATCCGCACAAGAGGAAACTTGCTTGGGTACGAGAGATTATCCAAGGTGCAGAAAGATATGGGGTTCCAGAAGAGAATCTCAGAGAAAGAAAGAGGACCGGATCTTGTTCCAGTTATGTAGCATTGCTATGTGACTTCATTGATAAAGAACCTTCCAATTATGAAGAAGCGACAGAACAGAAAGAATGGAAGGATGCTATGATCAAAGAATATCAATTGATCATGAAGAATAATGTTTGGGAAGTTGTCCCAAGAATAGAAGGGAATTCAGTTGTAACTTCCAAGTGGACCTACAAGATTAATCATGCTGCAGACGGTAGCATAGAGAAATATAAAGCAAGATTTGATTCTTGTGGCTTCTCATGAAAAGAAGGAATAGACTATGAAGAAACCTTTGCACCTGTAGCCAGATACACTTCCATCAAATCGATACTTGCTCTGGCTGTAGTGATGAAATGGAAGATACACCAGATGGATGTCAAGATTGCTTTCTTGAATGGTGTAGTAGAATAGGAAGTGTATGTCGAGCAACCACTCGGTTTTGAGACACATGACAGGGAATCTCATGTGTGCAGATTGAAGAAATCCCTGTAGGGTTTGAAACATGCACCCAGGACATGGTACGACAGAAATGACATCTTTCTATCCAGTTTCGGCTTTACCAAGAGTAAAGCAGATTCCAACCTTTACTACAAGGTTGAAGATGCAAACCTAGTGATACTCCTGCTATATGTAGATGATCTATTTGTGATAGGTATGGATGGGTTGATTACTAATATGAAGAGAAATCTTGCTGGCGAGTTCAAAATGAAGGACTTGGGTATGATGCATTATTTTCTAGGGATGGAGGTGTGGCAGACTATGGATGGAATCTCCCTTGGACAAGGAAAGTATGCAGTATAGATCTTGAAGAGATTTGGGATGATGGATTGCAAGGCATTAACCACACCTATGGCATCAAACCTGAAGCTATTGAGTGATGCTTCATCAGAGACAGTTGATGCCATGATGTATCGTCAGATGATTGGGTCCTTGATGTATTTGACAAAAACAAGACCAAATATCTTCTTTGCTATGAACACCTTGAGTTAGTACTTGACAGATCCGAGACATGTTCACTTGACTGCTACAAAGCATATTCTGAGGTACCTGAAGGGTATGGTTGATTACGGGCTCAAGTATAAGACTAATCAGAAGATTAACCTTAAGGGTTATGTTGATTTATATTGGGAAGGCAGTGCCATCGATAGGAAGAGTACTTAAGGGTGTTGCTTCAGTATGGGATCAAGTATGATCTCGTGGTTTAGCAGGAAGCAATCCTATGTGGCACTGAGTACAACTGAAGCAGAGTATGCTGCAGCCTGTTCAGATAGTTGTGAGGTAGTATGGCCGAGGAAGTTACTATCTAATTTATTTGATCTCCAGTTAGATGCTACTTGTATATATTGTGACAACCAGAGTTGTGTAAAGTTGTCAAAGAATCTAATATTCCATGACAAGTCGAAACATATCGAGATCAAGTATGACTATATCAGGGATATGGTGTAGAGAGGAGAAGTGAAGCTCTAGTATGCTGTGACGGATGAACAGATAGCTGATGTGTTGACTAAGCCATTAGCTAGGGTGAATTTTGAATACTTCAGGGAGAAGCTTGGTGTTCTCCAGATTGAGATTCCTCCCAAGAGGAAGTGATATGTCTGTATTGTGCCATTCTGACATGGTAAGAGGATTGGTTCCTTCCATGGTCAGATGTAAGTGTTGTGCCATTCTGACATGGTGAGAGGATTGGTTCCTTCCATGGTCAGATATAACTGCTATGCCCTTCTGACATGGTGAGAGGATTGGATCCTTCCATGGTCGGATGTAAGAGTTGTGACATGGTGAGAGGATTGGTTCCTTTCATTGTCATATGTATGTATGGATCCCACATCCAGCATGAAAAAGGGCTGGCTCTGTGAAGACATGTCTAGTATGAAAAGGACTAGCTCTGTGTGGATGTCATACCCAGCATGAAAAAGGGATGGATCTATGAAGACACATCTACTATGAAAAAGACTAGCTCTGTTTGGATGGCACACCTAGCAAGAAAAAGGGTTGGCTCTATGAAGACTCATCTAGTATGAAAAAGGACTAGCTCTGAGTAGATCCCACACCTAGTATGAAAAAGGACTGGCTCTATGAAGACTCATCTAGTGTGAAAAAGGACTAGCTTTGTGTTGATGCCACATATAGTATGAAAAAGGACTAGCCCTGTGTGATTATACATTCAGTATGAAAAAAGAATTGCTTTGTAGATGTACATCCAGCATGAAAAAGGGTTGGCTCTATAGATATTCCTATGAAGAGAAGAATCAAGAGATAACACCTCTGATGATGACCTAGTTATGATCCAGATCTAGTTATGATGATCCAGCAATGATCATCCAGATCAAGTGATGGTCTAGATCCGATGATGATGTCCAGTGATGGTCTAGATCCGATGATGATGTCTAGTGATGATCTAGATCAAGAGATGATCCAGATCCGATGGTGAAGATGAATTGATGATGAAGATGACTAGAAGATGAATATGACTTGAAGATGACAAAGACTCGATGATGATCCAGAAGATACAGAGAAGAAGACTTGTGCTGAAAATTGTGTCGAAAGAGTACCTTCCTAGTTAAGAGGGAGTGTTGATGTATATGTAAATTCAAAATGTATTTCACTTGTATTTCTTATATATTGTAACCTGATGTTTATTTTGAGATGTACTTAAGTCATGTCATGCCCCAATGTTCCTATCAGGAAGATCTATAATGTAAACAAGTCATGTCAAGTCATTGTGGGTAACCCTCCTATTGTCTAAGGGTTAAAGACCCCAGAGTTCTGGGGCACTAGGGTTATTAGATTCTCCTAGTGAGGTCGGCCCTAGTAGGGTTTTAGTCATGTTGGGATTAGTATAAATAGAGAGCTAGACTCTCTATTTATCACACAACTCATACACACTCAAGTGTAGCGCATAGTTGAGGAAGGAGAAGACACTAGGGCCAGATAAGAAGAAGGTTACTATTGTCGAGAGATCTCTTACTGTTTTGGGTTCTACTTTTGGTGCTGATTCTTTCTTAGAGGAAGTTGCGTGCTTTTCACCATTTATGGTTTCCCCAAGGATAAACACTGTGTTCATTGTCTCTTGTGTTTGATTGTTGTACTTGTTATGCTATCAGTTAAAGATCCTAATGTTATGTGAGCTTAATGATAGAAAAACTAACATTTGTCCTAAGGATAATTTTCCCTTGCCATTTATTGATCAAATTTTGGATGAGTGTGTGGGAACCGAGGTATTTTCCTTTATCGATGGATTTTCGGATATAATCAGATATAGATCAAACTCAAGGACCAACATAAAACTGCATTTATTTGTCCATGGGGTACCTTTGCATATCGGATGATTCCTTTTGGCCTTAAAAACGCCAGAGCCACTTTTCAGCGAGCTATGACCTTTATCTTCCATGATCTCAAATCGATTATTGAGGTCTTTTTGGATGACATTGCTGCCCATTCTCATCAAAGTATGCGTCATTCCTATCATTTGAGATTAGTGTTTGAAAGGTGCCACCATTACTTGGTCAGGTTAAATCCTCATAAATGCATCTTTTGTGTGAAGTCTGGTCACTTATTAGGGTTCATTGTCTCCAAGGAGGGTATAAGAGTCAACCCTTTAAAGGTTGAGGAAATACTTCAAATGTCTCCCTCAAGAAACATTAGACATCTTCAATGTTTGCAAGGCATGGCAAATTTCTTGCGGAGATTCGTAATTAACTTTGCCAATTTGACTAGAGGCTTTATCCGTATTTTGAAGAAGGACACTACCTTTTGTTGGGATGAGCGAGCCCAGGAGTCCTTTGATGCACTTAAGTGAGTCTTAGCATCGCCCCCACTGATTATCCCACTCAACTATAGCCGTGACTTTTTACTTTATGTGGCCGCATCCATGGAGATGATTGGTATGGTTTTGGTTCAAGAGGATGAGGAGCTCTAGGATCATGGCATATATTATTTGAGCCGAAAACTTATAGATGCAGAGATTTGTTATTCCCATGTGGATAAAGTTTCCTTAAATACCGTTCATCAAGTTTAAAGATTGAGACACTATATTCTCTTTCGCCAGACCTTGGTGGTATCCCATGTCAATCCATTTCAGTTCGTCCTCAATAGAAGGATGATCGGGGGAAGTATAATAAGTGGATTGTCATCATGCAAGAATTCAATCTCGAGTTTGTTTCAGCAAAATAAAAAAAAATCGTTGATTTTTGTGGAGCTTATATCTGATTTCGCAAGTGAGGAGGAGGAAGTTTGTGAAGATACATTTGTCGATGAGCACATTTTTCTGATCTCAACTTTGGATCCATGGTATGGGGATATTATCATATATTTACAAACATTGAAGGTCCCTACTCACCTTTAACGAGATGAACAATGATAGTTACATCACATTTCCAAGAATTACGCCATAGTGGATAACACATTATACTGCCGTGGGGTAGATTCCATTTTACGCCGTTGTTTAACTCTTGAGGAGGCTGAGCTTGTGATGAATGATTGCCATGAAGGGGCATGTGGTGTTCATTTATTTGGGCTTTATACAGCCCAGAAAATATTGAGAGTGATTTATTTCTGGCCATCGATCTTTAAAGATTGTGTCAATGCAATAAAGAAGTGCCACTCTTTCCAGGTGTTTGCACACAATATGTGCTCACATCCTTCCCTGTTACATCCAATTATCATCGCCAATCCCTTCACTAAGTGGGGGATTGATTTCATGGATTGCAACCCAGCTTCAGCTGGGGGGCATCATCATATTATAGTGGTTGTTGACTATTTCACGAAATGGGCTGAGGCTATGCCCATGATTAAATCCGATGGTGAGATAGCCACACATTTCGTATTCAACCAGATCATTACTCGGTTCAGTATTCTGAAAAATCTTGTCACTGACCATGGTAGGAACTTTTAGAATTGGATGATGGAAGAGTTGGCCTCAAAGTTAGGGTATAAGCAGGAGCACTCCTCTTCTTATTACCCTCAAGTGAATGGAAAGGTTGAAGCAGTGAACAAATCACTCAATTTCATTCTCCAACGAACCATTGCACAAAGCAAGACCAATTGGCATATCATGTTATATCCTGCTTTGTGGACTTATAGGACCGTGGTTAAGATTGCCATCGATTTTTCTCCATATCAACTTGTACATGGAGTGGAGTCTGTATTGCCAGTTGAGTGCAAAATACATTCTTTGAAGCTAGCCATAGAGATCTTACCAGAAACTTCCCCATTGGAGGAACATTTGGTCCACTTAGAGCAGCTTGATGAGTAGCGTCGAGATGCCTTGGTGGATCTAGAAGTGAATAAGCGTCGTGTTAAGGTCCAGTATAATAAATATATCCGTCCAAGGAGGTTTAATGATGGATATTTGGTCCTTTTGTGGGATCAAGATAAATAATCCTTGGGGGAAGAAAATTTTAACCCCATGTGGCATGGTCCTTGCATTGTTAAATGTGTGTTAGAGAAGGGTGCATATGGGCTAGTAGATTATGAGGGGAAAGCCTTGGCGGAGCCTAGAAATGGGATCTATCTTAAAAAGTACTATGTATGATCCTCGTCCATGGATGACTATTGTATATTATTGTACAATGTTTTGCATAGTTAGGTTTTTTTTATAGTGGTCGGGTTTGTTGATTATCTTTTATTTCTTATGGCAGATGTTAATGGAGTCTTCCATCTATATAGGATTCGCGGATGGTGCTAACCATCACACTCAACACTTAAACTCCACTGCTTGGGTGATTTATACTCCTATAGGTCAGGTATTGTCTTCAGGAGGTGTATGTTTATGGCCCTCTTCAAACAATGCTGCTGAATATAGTGCCATTATCGAGCTTTTACGGGATGCCACTTCACATGGTGTTCTCTCTCTTGAGGTACGTCTTGATTCATAGTTAGTAGTGTCATAGTTTAATGGCTTGTATCATGTTACGTATCCAACATTATTACGAATATTCTTACATGTGAGATTGTTAGAACGACAATTTGACAACATAACATACATACATGTTCCAAGAATTTATAATCAAGTTGTTGACTCATATGATAACTATGTGTTAGATTGGAATTTGTTTCATAGACAATAAGCTCATCACAAACATACATTTTTACACATGTAAATAAATAAATCGATCATCATAAAAAAATTTCATTAAACACCCAAAATGTGATAATATATAAGTGTCATAATACAAAAATGGGTCTTCCAAGCCCCCAAAATATAAATAGACGGTAGTACAAAATGCATCACTCCTAGGTATCTAAGCCTGGGGAGGAGGAGGGGGGTTCTGATTGTGGAATGTCACCACGGCTCTAGCTAGCCATCAAAACAACATCACCCATGCTCATGGCACACCCACCACCTGACGCTGCATGGCCTTAGGCAAGTCCTCGACTTGTGCCATGGGTACCCTATGTGTCAGCTGCACAAAGTTGGTATGAATGCTTTGGAGCATCCGCTCCACATCCACACCCATAATGTCATCTCCTCTTCCCCTTCGTATATGATGAGGGAAACTGCCAGGCTACCATGTTCCTACATCTTCATACATATGACAGGATGTCACTATGTGTTGTCATGAAAAAACATGTCTTTTGAGTCTATATATATCAAAAAACACAAAAAATTAAATAATTCACAAAAATTAAAAATCCTAATGTCATCGTATGCTAATCCTAGTGGTAGAGGCATGTCGGGATATCCCCGAAAATATATCGTCACATAGAGGTAATCATCGATGGAAACTATCTGTCGCCGCTACCATGGAAACAAATCAGCTGGATAGGGGTTGGACACCCTACCTCCACCTAGTTTGTGCATCGCATCTACCCAACGTCGTTGGGCTGGACCTCGAACCTCGGGAAGAGGAACATCAGCTCTAGGGATCAGTCCTGCAACACACTCAAAGAATAACATGCTCATTATACTACTGAAACTGAAGTTTCATACCCTGCCCATGTTGCAATCGCTGAGTTGTTGCTTCGTGTTACTTAATAGCGCAGTACTCCAATCGTAAGCTGTGGGTCTCATGCACTCCATTGCATATAACATTAAGGGACGCGAGGCCTGGTGGAGTGAGGCTAGCCCTGCTATCCTGTCGAGTGTCAGTAGTATGGCCTTTAGGCCTAGCACCTGTATGGAGTTAGTTGGGATCTAACTCCTGACCTTCTCCGTGTCCAGATAAAAATATACAGCAATATACTCATCTATGGTGAGTCCACCTCCTAGCCCGCAAGAACATAGGTTCACCACTTCCCCCTATCAAGACAATCCTATAATGAAGTATATGTCCTCCACCTCTATAGTGAGGGACATCCCATTGATCTAGAAAGACTCTAAGTCAAGATCCTAGTAGTCTACTAGCATCTGCAGCAGTCAGGATCCAAGACACCAAAACTTGTAGAGCCCGCATGCACGAAAAGCTTGTTGAGCCATTAGATCGCCCCATACTGCTTCTTCTACATCCTCATGCTCTTGTTCCCTCCATTCTAGAACCATATTGCACATTTAATTTGAGTTTTGGTCATTACATGTCTTAGAAAAACATGAACGCAGCCGCATACGCGACTGTTTGCTAAACACCCGCATATGTACATGACTTTGAGACATTTTTCCGTGTATAGCCAGCCCTATATGTGAAAAAATCCTCGATTTCCGTGTGGGCTAAGGTGCATATTTTAGACTGGCTTAGAAATCAATTTTTACCATGGAAATTTGAAAAATTTACATGCAAATGAAAGAGCAGGGCATGGGAAGTTACCTTGAAAAACGGTGTCAATTCCACTGGGTGAAACTCCTAGAATTCGCGTTTGAATTTCTGAGCTCAATTGGGTAAAAAATTCAAATGATATATAATGTTTTGAACTTTTTACTATTTATAGAAAATTTTCAAATTTTTGAAAATTTTGACGCCCTTTCTATAGTTTTGGACCATTTTTCACCCTTTTGGACCGTTTTTTACTAATATGATGATGTAGGAGACCATTTTGAGCGTCGTTTCGACCATTATTTTGACCATTCGTGTCGATTTCAGGTATGATATTTAAACTGGCATATAGGTTACATTTCACCTCCATTTGCATTTTGCATTACCTTATGACCATTTCATTATAACCATAGGTATGAATCCATTCTATCATGTCACGGAACCTTCTTGTTGTTTTAGAAGTGACATGATGTGAATGATAGAGCTTGACTGTATGTGGGTACCCTAGTTAGATCCATGTTTGCATTTGGTGCCCATGACGACAGTTTGTCCTTTAGGGTGTGGGAGTCCATTGTATAGTATCGCCATGAAATTTCGCAAGAGCCTCATACTCCTCTTGATATTTTTGCTGGTTTGTTTCCCCAAGACTCCATTATGTCAAGTTGTAATTGCATTATCATGAGCTTTGCATGCCTCATTGAGCCTTATGCTAGATTCCCTAACTTTGAGTATCATCCATATAGCCCGAGCTTGTCTCATGTCTAGCCACACAGAGCCATTTTATATATAATTTACTACTTGATTCCCTACGTTTACTATGAGGGGACTTTCCCCTGAGTGTTGCTATCCTACACATGTGTCCTTGCATTGAGCATAGGTATGTTCTACTGCTTGAAACTAGTTTGTTTTCCTATTTGACACTCTTCTCCTCCTAGTCTGTAACTTTAAAGCGATTTTATTCTTTTTCAAGCTTTTCAAATATTTGAAAAAGTCCAAAAAAAATTAAAAAACCGAAAAGCCGGACAAGAAAAGATGTTATCTTTTGGCAGCAGTCAAGTCGAGTCACCTTCGGATAGAGCACTGTATATCACATCTGTTGGTTGGGTTAATAGTTTGAATTTAGGATATGTACTGACTTATCTGAGTTTATCTCCACCAACTAGTTAAGCTTCTAGTCCCTATGGAGCCTCTATCGATGCCTCCTGTGTCGCAAAGATGTCCCAGTTTTGTATATCGAGTCTATGTTTTCTACATTCAGTCACCATTCTCCTTTATGCTCTTGTTTGAAGGAATTTGAAACCTAAGTCAGCCATTCCTTGGTTATCTTGACTTTGCATGTCGATCATTCCCGGTACAGTTACTAGTTCGTGCACCTTATGATCAAGTCCTTCCACATTATACAGCTCTGTTGAGTACCTCACGTTGGATGATGGGGTATACCTTAATTGCCTCCTTCCAGCAGATTTCAGCCCGTCGAATTCAGATCATTTATTCTGGGATAGGAATCTGGAGTCAGTTTTGAGTTCCTTGAGACTTGCAGTCATCAGTGGCAGGTTCTCTCGCCATCGAAATTTTTGGGGAATACATCAATGTCCCCTGATCGATGGATTCTCTCAAGTGTTTGACCTAAACACATTTATTCACACTTATTAGTTTGCACTCTAGTACCTTGATTCCCATTTTCATTATCGGTGGGTAATCTCACGTCTGTTAACGGTATACATCAATAACTGGTAATCAGATGATAGACTACTATGTTTGACCTCGACCTATATTCACATAGTAAGACATGTACTCATAGAGGTTTGTGTAGAAGACCTTCCAGATTGGTGGCACCTCTTATATGCTACCTCCTTGATCGTGCCAGTATCCATGAGATTTCAGCTCTCATGACGTGATTCCAGTATATGTCAGACATTTCCAGCCATTATGGAGATCATGATCCTTTGTATATATTCATCATGGAGATTCTAATCTATTTATATTGTATGTGGTGATGACCACACATGTCATATTGTATCATGCCTATTCATGGCCATTGTACTCTTATGTATCCGGGACTGCTATATTTACTTGTAGTTATATGCAAGCTTTATCATTGTATTGTACTGATTTGATGGCTAGTTCTTCCACTGGGTTCTTCATCACTCCACTTCTGGGATGAACTTATGATGTATTTCGGCCATCGTATGACCCCTCTCACCTCACACATTAGGGGGCATCTGTTATAGCTGATTTTACCACACATGGTGAATCACAATTTTATGGCCTTCCCTGTCCCTCTACAAACTCTTTAGATCCCATGGACCATTTTTGTACCTTTGATGTTTCCAAGATCATCCCTAAAAACATGCAATAATTTCCATACACGGCTTTTAATCCCTTTCTGGCGTATATACATGGATTTGACCCTTAAACCCACGTACATCGGGATGTGTACAAAAGGCCAAATTATTTTGGAGTTTTTCTTAATGTGGATCTGACTCACTTGTCTCCTGGCCTTCCATATGAATTGAGATAGCTCAGATTTGACCTTTCAGTACCCCATTGAAGAGCTATATAAAGAACCCTTTGGATACATTGAAGGAGGGGGAATTGAAGAGAAAGAAACCTATAGTCCATTGTTTCTGGAGCTTATACTTGAGTCTACATCCCTTTGTCCCTTGGAGCACTTTTGTGTTTTTCCCAAGCTTGCCTTTTTCTTGTGAGATTGCTATTGAGAGATGGAGGATTGAAGTGGTGGAGGCCCAAGTGGGGGACTCAGTTTCTTCGATTTGCAGACATGCCGACAAAGGTTGTCACTATTGTAATCTCTATTTTATATTAATAGAAATATCTTTTCCTGTCCAATAATGTATGTTGAAATGAGTATTTGATCCATGGATGCTTTTAAATGTTTTATTGATTATGCTAGAGTAGGCCTAACACAATCACATATAGCATGCTTGTCTTTTTTATTGAATGTTGAGGAAGAAATTTATCAATTCAAGCTGGAGTTGGAAAGCTCAATGGAGATCTACATCAACCGTCCAGAATAAGGTACCGTATCGAGATCCTTTAATGTTAGATATTTGGTTTCTCTTGCATATAGGAAATGATTGATTTTTGGAGTCAAGCTATCTGTTGTGGTACCCCAAGCCATAGGAATTTCTCTCTGTAACATGCACCATTAGTTGTGTAGAGTGACACGAGAAATACACTGGTGCTAGCAAAATGGTGTATCGGAGTTTGCAAGAAAACGCATACATCCAAAATAAGAAGTCTAGAAAAAATATTCATGTTAAATATGTGTTACCGACACATCATGCAATATGCAGGGTTCAATTAAAATTTATGGCAAGCAAACATCACTCATCATGAATACATTTAGGTAGTTGTTTATTTGAAATAGTTTATTGTTTCTCGGGTAGCTGTTTATATGTAATATTTTATTTTTTTCCTTTCCATTTATGAACATTTTCCTTAGTTAAGAATGAACTTGTAAATTTGACATTGCAACAGGTTGGAAAGGGATGAGATGTCAGACTAAACTAGATTGATTTGTTTGAGGGTAAAGTAGCCCAGTGGAAATGGAGAACAGATTCTCAGCAGAGATATGTATAGACTTGGATAGCTCCTTGACTTTTTCAGAATGTTGTCCTTCTACTTCACTACTGTTGGCTTTTATGTTTGTACGATGGTTAGTAATGATTTATTTTTTGTAACACATTACTTTTGTAAGTGTTTATGGTTTCATGAGGAAGGTCTATGAAGAAGGACTTCTAATTAGTAAACCAATTGGTAATGGAACATATTAAGTTTTTTTCGTACCACTTTGAAAATTTTGCTTGATTTGTACAAAACAATATGATAACTGTTGTTGCATTACTTTGGAAAATTGTTTCGTAACAAGTTTTGGGTTCATATTAGGCCAGGAATATGCCAAATTCATGTCTTTTCTTGCTCGAAGAAATTCATTCATAAGTTTTTTTCTTGGGAATTAATGACCGTGTGTTTTCTTGTACGAGAAAGATATTTTCATGGGGTAAAATCATTGGCATAATTTCTGGAAGTAAACCATTAAGAAATTGATTTCATGGGAAGAAATCGTAGCGCATAATGCCTACAATATAACCCAATAAGAAAGTGATCTCATGGAGGAAGAAACTTTGCCTGTATTGATTAAGAATGTAGCCTCCCATGCAACCAGTCATTGTTTTTGAAGAAATGCTTCAGCCAACCAACACATTATTGCAAAATGTTATAGGCATAAAATACAATCTTGTGTTTTCCTTGTGAATGGTGCATTTCCTTTGCCAACATAACTTTGGGTGGGAAATGGTTATGGGGTTAATTCAAGACATTTTTTGGCATGGAATCTCTTGACCTTGGATTCACTTACCTTTCTTCCTATAGATAATTGTGACATCAATCCCTTTATATGAGAAAATCACTCCCGACAAAAAATTCATAACAATGATGGTTATGATCTTATGAAAACGTTTTTGGTTGTGATTTGATATCAATCTTATTCTTTGAAGTATTTCTTCTACATTTTTTTTGTTATATATGTTGGATTTGAAAATAGTCATGTTATTATCATTTGATTTTAAGAAATCTTACTTAGAGTGGCACTCAGATAAGAAAAGCATGCCAAATTATTTTCTATGAGTATTCTTATATAGTTTTTGTATATGTTGGATTTTGGTTGAAATACATTGTTGGGGATAGCTGGGAAGTTTAAAAACTTATCATTGCATAGAGAGTAGCTACAACATTGCAGTTAAATTGTTTACTCAAGGGGGAGATTGGGTTGTTGAACACACTAATGCTTGGATTGGTTATCATTGAAAATATTTGTTTGTGTAGAATGTGATGAATTAACATACAAAATAATGATTATTAAGTTACTATAGATGCATAATGACTTACCTTGTAACAGTCCTTCAAGTATTTCAAATACATTTATTAAGTGCACAAATGACTTAAAGGACTAGTACAGGGTAAGCTATTATGGATCTATAGTAACTTGATAATCATTACTTTGTATGCTTGAATGATGCAAAATTTGTTTGAATATAATCATTATCAAGAATAACAACTTTATTAAAGGGTGCTAGCTCAATGGTAGAGCACCTTCCTAATTATAGGAAGGAGATTGGTGGTTCGATTCCTCTATGCCGTATCATAAATTTGTGACTATGAAAACGACTAAATTTACATATATACGACTATTAGTAGCTAATTTCATGAATCTTATAGTGCGACTAACGTTTAGTCATATTTAGCTTAGTCATTAATATGTTATCATATAGTAGTTTATTTAGTCATATATTTGGTCATTAATTGCTGCAATCAGTTACTAAATTCGTGACTAAATCATTGACTATCAATGACTAATAAGTCAAGCTATTAATGACTAAGTAAAATACGACTAGCTATAAGATACTGGAAATTAGCTACTATTAGTTGTCGACTAAAAAATAGTTGTTTACAGCCTGATTTTAGCCATTTTTTTAGTCATTAAGTTCTCATTTTGTACTAGTGTTCCCATGCCTATGTCCAAGGTCTCATACCTAGTGTCACTTATATGAACACTCAGATGCCAAGGATAGTGTTGGGAGTTCCCTTATGGTCTAAGGATCAAGTTTCCTCACATGATATTATACAAAAACATAAGACCCATATATGCTGGAAAAAACATCATAATGGTTTTGATTTTGTCACTCAAATGCAAAGAATTCCCCCAATAGGTCATGTGTAGTGGTTCTAGTTGTTGCATTTGTCCTTGGGCGCAAAAAATATTTTATCTCAAACGACCTAGGTTTCCTCCCTAAAAAATGTTAAGGGTTTCAACACCCATATATAATGCATAAAACCTCTTAGCTACATTAATACCGTGAATATTATGCCAAGGATACCCTTTGGAGTTCTTGTGTTGTGTATTGAGGTATACTTATTAATCTTCTATTCCTAGAGGTTTCCTCTAAGGTCCAATGCAAGAGTTTCCTCCCTTAATCATGTTTGTTCTATGAAGACATATACCTAGTTTTATTTCCTCTATTTTCCTCCATTACCTTATTATAAGGCCATAGATCTTCTAAAAATGTCATTTGTGTTTTCTCAACAAATCATTATTATCTCTGCATGCCTAGAATATTCATTTAGGGAAAAGACTAGGTTTCTTCTCTTAACTAGGTTGAGGGCCACTAGACCTATAGTTAGTGATCAAAACCTTAATGTCTACACATAAACTTTAAGGATACTCTCACAAAGAAATGTGTTTGGTCATCTTTCTTGGTTCTAGATTCCTGAAAACTTCTTTTATGGCACAAGGTAGATGTTTCCTCTCATGAAAATGTCTAAAAATTTAAGGCGTGTGCCTTGTGCTCAAAGGCTAATAATAATACTAATACTCATCAATAAATTTAAGATAAGTAAACATATAGCTAGAAAAGCTAATTAAATTTCAATTCTTAATATTTTATAATATTAATTAGTTTGGTTATATATTTTAAAATAGCCAAATTTGTAGAAATATCGACAATCAAAACTTGTTATGAATGCAATTTAACTTCTAAAATGACTAGACAATTTGTACTGAATAAAAAAGACCTCTGAGTGCAACTTATCAACGCCCCTTCCGTATGACCCTAGGAAGTCTAAAGCATAAACGATCTGCCTGCATGCGTCACCAGCGTATCTCTCCTGATACAATTGTATATTGTCCCATCTTTTTCTTCCGAACTCAATTTTGAATTCATCCAAATTTGTTAATCATCACACTGCCCGTTTTATGGAGTTGCATGTGCATGAGAGCACCAGGAACAGTGTTTCCTCATCCAAAGTGGACTGTGAGACTGCACATTTATTCCTAGATGTACAGGCTGTCCCTTATCTCTCTTTGTCGTTATTGGAAACTGCTAAGCATTAGATTGTGATTTTTCTGAATGAAGGTATTTTTGCACCTTGAATATATATGTTATGGTTTAAAGTTTAAACCTGTCGTACCTATCACGTAAAGATTCAAGAATTCGACCTAAAAAGTCTGGAGAGTAGATATCGTTTTCCCCGTCTTCCCTACATTCTTTTGTTTTTATCCGTACAGTGCATGTGTTTCCGATCAATTTCATGTCCTTACACGACCAGACTACGACTCAGAAAACTGTAGACTCCACCAACCCACTTGACTTTCGCTTTGTGCCATCTCAAGGGGTGGCACCGCCTCTGTGGAGTATGCTCCATATTGTTTTGCTTGTAAGATGTCACTGATATTCATACAGTAAGAAAAAGCATAACTGTTGGACTTCACAGTTTAAGATTCCTTCGATATGCCTATGAGATTTATAAGATTTTGTATGCATAACTGTTGGACTTTACAGTTAAAGATTCCTTCAATATGCCTATGAGATTTATAAGATTATGGTTGATACAATGATAGCAGACTATTGCACTGAAATTGACAGATCGATCCAACACTCGAACCAAAAAGATTATTTCAACAAAGTTGTGGACGCCTTGTCCATTACAGCTTTACATCCACTTCTATGTTTAATTATGAAAAGTTACTGGGTCAATTGGAAAGCAAGCTCTTTGGTCGAGATTCAACACGGTTCTGTTAGTATTACAATGGGCTCTTCCTCAAGGCCAAGGGTTACTCCAGCACCTTTAGGAGAGTCTTCCCCAGAATCCCTTCTTCCACGAAAGGAAGAATTTGTCGGTGGTACTGCTTTTTGCTAAGTAGCAGTAGGATCTCACAATAATTCATTTTTCAGGTAGATTGTTATTTATATTTATTAGTACCACAATCATATAGTCTAAAGAGATTAAATGATTAAGAGATAGTTAAGGAAAAGAAGATTGTTTGGAAAAAAATATTCTTCATATTTTTGTAGTTAAATGAGTTTAAATGTGAGTAATCCATATCTGTTATCAATTTATCAACTATTGGTTAGCCATAAACTGTTATTATCTAGGATTTTTTAAACTGTTATTATCTCGGATTTTTTTCTTATTGTTTATTTCAAGTTTATCTTAACAATACACTTGTCTCATCCGGACTAGTATATGAAAAAGTATAACGCTTAGTGCACCCATATCTCAAATGTAATTATTATTATTATATTACCAGAACCCACTTCAGGAACTTTGAATGAAGTTATACTACTACTCCGTTGGGCATTATATGAATGTTGAATGACTCTTCACTGTCCGTCCTATGTGGAGTTTCCTCATAACCTTTCATTTTCATTGTCAAGACACGTGGGTTGATAGTTGAATTCTCTTTATGATTTGACTAATTAATTTGCGATATTAGCATCTCCAACACTCTTCAAATAATCTTCGTTCAGTAAGCAATTACAAATAATTCCCTGTATAATCAAATTTTGGTTTTACAGTATTCAATGCCTGACTCTACAAATAATCTTCATTTAGTAAGCAATTACAAATCCCACGAATGGCAATTGAGCAGATTATTAGTGGTTGCATGGTAGGATTGTAGTTGCTCCTTTTGTAGGTGGGTAATTTTCCATGTAACAGTTTGGCATTGACATAATGACTTTCTATGTTGGGTTTTGTTTAGAATGTGGAAAATAATTATCTTCTTTTTAATTGTTGAAGTTATATATCTGAGTGTATGTTGCATTGTTTGTTTGATGTTTGTGAGTGTAATTTAGTTAAAGTATGGTTATCGGTTCTCTAGCATGGTCATTCACAAACATAGAACTATATAAGGATTGCAATCAATTTTTTTCCCATTATTATTCACAAAACCTCAACTCACATCCAAATCATCCATCATGAATTTACGTACAACCATTAAGATATCTAAACTATGATCATAGATGACCGTGCATCTCCAAATGATAAACATGCATCTAAAATAAGATCACCATAACAACAACAAGATCATGCTATCATTATAAGTATGTGTGCTAGATGTAATGAAATATCATCTATGCCTTACATTTGATAATGGAACTTATCCAAATCACACCTAATCGAAATCAACCCCTCTTCATTAGGAACTTTTGAAGTTCTGGGAGTATGAACCATTACCTAAAAGGTTATACACCAATCATATACATTCTAATCTATTTCCATGTATCCATGGTGCTTCCAAACCACTTCGCCCTATTGAAACACCATTGGTTAGACATTATACATATCCATCATTTACATAATCATATCCATCGCTTTATCTATCATCAACCATACACACAATGCACAATCCCTCATATTCCCATCGTAACATTATTCTTAATGTCATCATTATCCTACATGGAATAAGGATGATGTCTATGTTTGCATAGGAGGGAAAGCTTAACCACAAGAACCTTAATCTTCCAAGATGGATACATAGTGTATGAGTGTAATATTATTTAGTTCATTAGTATTAATGGAATCATTAGATTTTAAGAATGCACATTTTAACAAAGTAATTTATTAACTCATTATAACTTATCTTAAGTTATCAATACTAGTACTCATCAAGAACTATAAACAAGAAAGACCACATCGAACTCTTTAGGTTTTATAGTGATTCACTTCTCATAGTATTGAATAACATCACAATAACATCCTTTCTATATACAAGCAATAATCATTATGTGGAATATTGACAAGCATTGCCATAACCCATATTGGCAATAGTTTCTAACATAGGTCTAAAGTAGGTAAACACATTAGTACACATTAATATCATACATTACAAAGATTTATTGTGCATCGCAAATAAGCCACTTAATAGAACAAGACCACAAAACATAGAACACTTAACTCAACTAACTTATCCTGGAAACTGATTGTGCAAGTACCATGTTCCACCCATATGCACTCTAAGTGACATTTACTATTTTTGTTGTGAGCCCACCCCTGGTTAGGAAACAATTCCACTGGGAAAAGGGAATGATATAAATATTTCTTAAGAATTCTCAACATAATATGGACACTAAGTCCACAGCCACCACTAGCTTTAATCTCGAGGATCTACTTAGAGTTTATCCTCAACAAGTAGAACACTAGATCCTACTTATTAATACACAAGTATTTAACCTTTAAAAAATGAGCATAACTCTACAAGAGGTATCTCTTAAGCATTAGGGATTCATTATTAGCCCCATAACAAGAAATACCTTAGCTCTAACAAATATATACTATAAATCATTATTGGGGTTTGATTAACTCATTTGTCCACAAACAAACGCACAGTTGGTTAGCTCAACCATTAAACAAAAAATCATAGAGCTTGATTCCCAAGCTTTCAACAACCATTGGTAGGGGATACTAGGGTTGATGGAGACATTCCTCCATAGAAAGGATTCTCTATATTTATCCCTACAAAAAAAATAGATAAACAAACTTATAAATTTACAGATGAAGACAAGAAGAACTATTCCACTCTTCAATACATCAACAAAAAATCCATGATATTAATATTAAAGATAACTTGGGCAAGTGCTTTCGTCTCAACATAACTAAACATCGAGTTAATTAGATCAGAGGGAAATCATACACAATTGCAATATGGGGGGGGATTCCCTCACATCCCAGCACACATGCAATTGCATAATCAATAATGCAATCAAAATCATTCTAAAGGGGTAAATCCCTTATATATCAACATAGTGCAGTGATAAATAGTTGCATCTCACACAAGAGTAGCAATAAAAAATGCATATGAATTTGATGCAATGGATAGGGGAAGATTCCTCAACATCCAAACAATAACAAACATTAAACAATAAAAAAAATTGTCATGACAACATGATAAGTATATTCAAATTCACCTTAGAGGGAAAGGCCTCAACATCTATGAAATAATAAAAAATTGCAGCGAAAACAAAATATGTACATTTATTTAAGTAAAACCAAAAGGGGGGAATCCATGCAACATTCGACATTGATAACAAATAGATAATGGTTAGCTCCAACTAAAGGAAAACACCCTAATCCATCAGCTTGAAGAGAAAAATTATCGATTTGTAGATGCATTCAACTAAAGGGTAAGTCCCTCATACTCAACTTGAAAAAAATAGAAGTGCAATATCATTTAACTAATTTCCAGAAGGGAAACTCCCTCCCTCTCAACTATATAAAACACATACAATATGAATTAATTTCTTCTTTGCAATAGTAAACAAATGCATTATAATCTAAATGCTTCCCAATAATACAAAACAAGTGAATTCCCTGAGGATCGCTCCCTCTCATGCACTACACAATAAGCAATTAAAACATCAAATGCAATCCTATAGGGCCATGCCCTCTCTTGCACCAATATTCAAACATTAAAACATATATTACAATCCTAGATGGCATGCCCCATCTTGTTCCAATAATGATATAAATGTAATATCCTGAATTTTGGACCTAACACTTATAGGCATGAGCCTATTGATTATGATGTTATCTTGATGTTTATTTTGATATATTGGGTCAAAGACCCCACTGCATATGAACATGATGATTTGTTTTATAGACTGGGTGTAAGCCAATTGTTGATATATATATATATA
>LPNX010425633.1:44723-60276 GCA_001517045.1 Pseudotsuga menziesii
ACATGTAAAAAACCCGCCCGTTAATTAAAAAGCATTGTATCAATATCACATATGCGATATATTAGAGGTGTGTTATATCGCATATGTGATATGTGTTGTATAAAAAATGTTGGGTTGTGTGCTGTAGGCCAGGTTTACTATATCAAAAGACATAATTCATCTGAATCTGCGCACGGAGAACTATTCAACGTGCAATTTAATCATTACTTACATAATTCCATAGTTTTGTACAGGTTTGGGTGGATTTCAACAGGGAATATACGTAATAGAGGTTGAAAGTCAGCAAGAAAGGTGCTTACACCGAAAGAAGCAGAAAATAAAAAAGAAAAAAAGAGGGAAGATTCAAGAAATCATCGACATTCATTACATGAGCAAACAGTTCCCATTCCCCCTCAACAAATACCTGACGTCGAGGGTGAGGAAGATAATGCAACATTAAAGGAAGTTGGTAATACGGAAGTTGATATTTTTGATCCATTAGTAAACAGACAATCTTGTGAAGAGTTCAATAATTATGTTAATCCTGATGCAAATGTGACTCAGCAATAACCATGGTTGGTGGTTCAATATCCTAATTGAAGTTGTCAACCTGTAGTGGATGTAAACATCACTCCAGCATTTCAAACTGCAACAAATTTTGCATCAAAATGAAAGAGAACTCTGAAATGAATACAAGTTGACGAGAGCAGATTGACTTCCATGGAAGGTAAGGTGGCTAAACGCACTATCCTTTGTCATTGTTCTCAAATAATGAAACAATATTTTGATAACAAATCCAAAGCCGGTAAATGCCTATTATGTTTAGCTTTGCTTAAATCTAGAAATATGGAAACTATTAGAAGAAATTTAGGCATAACAACAATGAACAATATCGAATCAAGTAATCACATTGTTAAATCTCTTGCTATTGCATTCACATCGATTGGTAAAAAAACTCGTTCACAAGACTGTAATATGGCTCATTGTGTATTGGCTGAATCAATTGTATGTAGATCCACAAGACAACGTCATTTACTTAAATGCACATCACAAATTGTACCTTTACATCCAAACACACTTAAAAAATATTCAGTAAGAAGGGACAACCTTGATGTAGAGGGACAAATGGAAACATTATGGGCATTTAGTGGTAGGTTTCCCTGCAAAGACATGAAGTTAGTTGAAGTAGTGAAGGGCCTAGTGCAAACGTTTTGGCATGATAACACTAGGCCTTCTTCTAACATGAAGGATGTGTTAAAACCTTGTAGGGGTTATAGAAACAATGAACCTCATGTTAAACATTGTCTTGACATGACACAAACTCAACTGTTTGAGATGTTTAAAGTTTCCCATGTAGAGCTAAGGCTCATGCAAAGATCTTTTGAAAAATGCAAGCCACGGTATGTTAGAATCAATACCATCGAGAACACTTGTTGTAGATACCACATAGAGTTTGACCTATATTACCATGCATTTGCAAATATACGTTGTTTTTTGTATCCTAACCATGTGCAGGAATGCTCAAGTACAGTACCGCCAATGTCATCCATAGATTTCATCCATAGCATAATGTGTCTGAGGAAAGATGGGAAGACACATTACTTAAAACAATGTGTATACGGTCCTTGCAACAATTGTGGTGGGCTATCATTATGGTCTGATTGCATCCATGAAAGTGAAGATCAAGCATTCGGGAATGCAATTTTCGAGAAGTAGAACTATCAATATGAGACATATCAGCTACATGATGGGAAAGAAAGAAGGAAGATTAAATTGGTGACTCCATGGGTAAATTGTTGAATATTGACATATTAATATTCATGTACACATTTTTTTATGTGGTTTATTGACATATTAATATTCATGTACCAAGTGCGAGTATGTGCTTTTATTCTAGAGTTTCGTGAAAAGATCCAATGGTACATTCAACATGTCAATATGGCACGGTGGCAATATGAGCAATTCGGAATATGCTGGGACGCCTTCCCTCTCCTAACAATACTATCATTGGTTGACTTCGCGGAAAGTTACACCATACAACAACAAAATGAAATTCAAAGTCAATACTATCACTCAGAGAAGGTGAGCATAATGGTGCATATCACGTATTGATATGGGCAAGATAGCAATGAAGAGAAACGTGTGATACTGAAAGAAAGTCACTTCTACATAAGTGATGACCGGACCCATGACATCCATTACATGCAACATTTCTTTAAATTATTCTATGATCATATGATAGCTATCGATATACCATTTTATCATAATTTCATTCGGTCAGATGGTTGTGCTACACAGTTCAAGAATGCACGTGTATTTGAATGGTTTTGTTTGTTGCACATAAAATAAAAGGTTCCACATGTATGGAACTACTTTGAAACTGGTCATGGAAAAGGAGAGCACGATGGTGCTGGTGCATGCATTAAAACTTCCCTTCGAAAGGAAGAGATGAAGTTTACAGGTGCTCGCCTTTGAGATGCTTAGTGAGAACAAGCAACAAGGAAACACTTAGTGAGAAGAATATTCTAGGAGGTGACAAATGTGGACCGATCACAAACAAATCAGGTGAACACAGTGCATGGAACTCAACAGTTTCATTCAATTAGAAGCTCAAACAACTCAGCCCTACAAATTTGGACAAGATTGAAGGCTTGCATTTGCAGAACCTGTAGCGTCGATGAATGGGATTATTGTGAGGATACGGATACCGTTGATACATGGGATCGAGTGATACTTGGCACCAATTTCAACGGGGTTAATGGAATAGACCATTTGGAAGATGGTCAGACACATATTTCTACAAACTATGATCACATATCGGATCTCATACAAGCAGGTACATGAGTAGTACCTAAATAAGAAAATGCATTTATGTATTGTTTACTCAACTTATGTAGAATTTAATTTATGTAGAAATTAGAAATGGAAGACCTTATTTACAAAATATATTGTTAAATCGACCTATTTCCTTTCACAGGTTAGATATATGCAGTGGTTGCCCCAAAAAATAATGAATGGGGTTCTTACTATTGGTTGGCACGTTGCTTAGAGGGGAAACAAACCATTCTCGAACCTATTACAGATGATGAAAATATTGAATTCCCAACCGGGTTGATGGTTATAAAAGGGGAGTACTTGACACTTACAGCAAAACCGAAAATGAAGGGTGGGTACGTATATCAGGATTATAGACTAGGAGCTATTGTATACCACTTCACCAACCTTGTAGTTGGTATAAACATCAATCTGCGTACACTTGGTCACAAAAATAGGTCGTATGTATGATACTTGCTACCTTATATAGAGCACAAAAGATTGATGGACACCATCGGCACCAGAGATGATCCGGATGGCCTACTTGTATGAGTGCATTGTTAGGTGTGTTATTTAACCTTTTAAGTGAATTATGAAGCACAATTTTAATTATTTATCCTTACTTTATTCCCAATGTAATAAACCTGTGATTAACAGATACCATTCACAGACATAATATTATTCATAGGATACTGGACACTATAAACACGATCGTACAACCTCGGGTGAGTTATCTATAAATCATGTTTTCACATTTTCATTAGGTTCTCTTTTATTTCTTATGATTTTACCAATGTCTAGCCTTTCATGTGCCTAGGATATAAGCACCATCTACGACACATTGGAGGCACCGAGAATGGTGTCTTTAGACACCAACAAATAGAGTTTGGAAAATAATAAGTTCTCGAGTTCTTGAAATTTACATTTCTTGATGTTTTCAGTTTAATATACATTTAATTACATTGCCATGTACAAATTGGAAACCAACTAGGCTTTCATGAACACCACTTTGCATGCTATCACTAGGGTTGACAGGTTATGAGATGGAACTAGGGTTTAATGAGCAATTTACAAGTTAAAAGAGGGAACTAGAAACACATGATCACTAATACTTGCATGCACCAACTAGGGTTGACAAGGTATGAGATGGAACTAGGGTTTAGTGAGCAATTTGCAAGTTAAGAGATGGAACTAGAAACACATGGCCATGTACAAATTGGAAACCAACTAAGCTTTCATGAACACCAATTTGCATGCTATAACTATGGTTGACAAATAATGATATGGATTAGGGTGTAGTGTGCAATTTACAAGTTAAGAAAGGGAACTAGAAACACATGATAACCAATACTTGCATGCACCAACTAGGCTTTCATGAACACCAATTTTCATGCTATCACTAGGGTTGACAAGATATGAGATGGAAATAGAGTTTAGTAAGGGATTTACAAGTTAAGAGAGGTAACTAGAAACACATGATCACCAATACTTGCATGCAACAACTAGGCTTTCATGACCACCAATTTGCATGCTATCACTAGGGTTGACAAATAATGAGATGGAACTAGGGTTTATTGAGAAATTTACAAGTTAAGAGAGGGAACTAGAAACACATGATCACCAAAACTCGCATGCACCAACTTGGCTTTCATGAACACCAATTTGCATGCACCAACTAGGGTTGACAAGGTATGAGATGGAACTAGGGTTTAGTGAGCAATTTTCAAGTTAGGAGAAGGAACTGGAAACACATGATCACCAATACTTGCATGCACCAACTAGGCTTTCATGAACACCAATTTGCATGCACCAACCAAGGTTGACAAGGTATGAGATGGAACTAGGGTTTAGTGAGAAATTTGCAAGTTAAGAGAGGGAACTAGAAACACATGATCACCAATAATTTCATGCACCAAATAGGATTTCATGAACACCAATTTGAATGCACCAACTAGGGTTGACAAGGTATGAGATGGAACTAGGGTTTAGTGAGCAATTTGCAAGTTAAGAGAGGGAACTAGAAACACATGGCCATGTACAAATTGGAAACCATCTAGGCTTTCATGAACACCAATTTGAATGCTATCACTATGGTTGACAAATAATGAGATGGATTAGGGTTTACTGAGCAATTTACAAGTTAACAGAGGGAACTAGAAACACATGATCACCAATACTTGCATGCACCAACTAGGCTTTCATGAACACCAATTTGCATGCTATAATTAGGGTTGATAAGGTATGAGATGAAAATAGGGTTTAGTAAGCAATTTACAAGTTACGAGAGGGAACTAGAAACACATGATCACCAATACTTGCATGCACCAACTAGGCTTTCATGAACACCAATTTGCATGCTATCACTAGGGTTGACAAATAATGAGATGGAACTAGGGCTTAGTGAGAAATTTACAAGTTAAGAGAGGGAACTAGAAACACATGATCACCAATACTTGCATACACCAATTAGGCTTTCATGAACACCAATTTGCATCCACCAACTAGGGTTGACAAGGTATGAGATGGAACTAGGGTTTGGTGAGAAATTTGCAAGTTAAGAGAGAGAACTAGAAACACATGGACATGTACAAATAAGAAACCAACTAGGATTTCATGAACACCAGTTTGCATGCTATCAGTAGGGTTGACAAATAATGAAATGGAACTAGGTTTTACTTCAAGAAATTTACAAGTTAAGAGAAGGAACTTGAAACACATGGCCATGTACAAATCGGAAACCAACTAGGATTTCATGAACACCAATTTCCATTCTATCACTAGGGTTGACAAATAATGAGATAGAACTAGGGTTTAGTGATCAATTTACAAGTTAGGAGAGGGAACTAGAAATTGGAAACCAACTAGGTTTGACAAATAATGAGATGGAACTAGGGTTTAGTGAGAAATTTACAATTTAATAGAGAAAACTAGAAACACATAAACATGTACAAAATGGAAACCAAGTAGGGTTTCATGAACACCAATTTGCATGCTATCACTAGGGTTGACACGTTATGACATGGAACTATGGTTTAGTGACCTCTTTACAAGTTATGAGAGGGAACTAGAAACACATGGATGTATGTACATATTCAAAACCAACTAGGGTTTGTAGGGTATGATGTATGTTAGTATGGTATGATGTTAGTATCATAGGGTATTGTAGGGTATGATATGGTATATATTACACATGCATGCATGACTTTGTGTTATGATGTTAATGTATGGTATATTACAATGGTATGGTATGTTAGTATGGTATGATGTTAGTATGTTATGTTATGGTATGTTATTGTATGTTAGTATGGTATGATGTTAGTGTATATGTAATTTAGGTAGTGTATGTTATGGTTATGATATGGAATATATTACACATCCATGCATGACATAGTGTTATGATTGTTAGTGTATGTAATTTAGTTAGTGTATGGTATGGTTATGATGTTAAAAAGTTGATGAGTCATAAATTATTCCATTAAGTATTGGAAATTCATAAGTTAACACACATGTGAACCACACATATCATGTTCCAAGATCAAGTCAACCATATATGTATAAATTTGAACCTTGCTTTATATTATATATGTATAGAAATAATGTTAAAAAAATTGTCATGCCACATGGCCATAATACAAAATAGTGGATCAAAAGGTACATATATGTGTATATGAATAAAAATTTACATCTATGTATCCCCCCTATACATTTATTATAGTTATGCCTCCTTTTGCTGCCACTGCCAATGTTTTCGGAGAAGTCTAGCTTTCTTTTCTGACTGCTCACTAGTGATCCCCATCGCTGAACAAGAGGGATAGGTCGCATCAGTGGAGACTGTAGAAAAATAAAATTTTGTAAGTTAATTTACCAACCTTTAAAAATTCTATGTACATTTTTTCAAATTCCAAAACCAAAATAACATTTTTACTTACTGTATGTGGGTAAGTAATGGTGGGTCATGGTGCCTCACTAACATTGACCCTGATTGGGTGCTCTTCAAGCACCACTTGCTCACCATCAAGCTGCATAAAAAAATATATATGCCAATGTAAACAAATATACATGTACCTTGGGGGGGAAGAGGTGGGTCACCGATTTGGGTCTCTTCAAGCACCAAATCAGAGAAAGCGATACACAAACATACAAAGAAAGAAATACATAAATGTACCTTCTAGATCGTCAAAGGTGGGTCACCGATTTGGTGCTCTTCACACATCGGTGCCTCATTAGAAGCCTGCATAAAGTAACATATATGGCAATTTTAGATAAAATAGTGAATCAAAGAAATATATACTACATGGACAGAAAATGATGTTACCAAAGAAAGAGAAACATACATGTACATGGATGGGGGGAAGAGGTGGGTTGACAACAAACTCGCTTTGGTGCTCTTCAAGCACCACTGTCTCAATAGGTTCCTGCATAAAGTAACATATGTCAAAGCAATACATAAATCTACAAAAATGTACAAAGATAAATCACCAAATCAAGGAAAGCCATACATAAACGTACAATGAAAGCAATACATAAACTTACCTGTTACCTTGTCAGAGGAGGTGTGTAACTAGTGGATCGATTAACTAGCAACGAGAGAAAAGGACTTCTACTTGCACCATCGAATAAGCTCACTTTTTGGATATATTCATCAAACTCATGTTCCTACGTACAAAAGGATAAAGATACAATTAGACAATTTCAAAAAATTAAAAAAGTACATGTTGAGTCATTAAAATCACAATTAAAAGAAATTGATACATAAGCGTACCTGCTGGCTCATGATAGGTGGGTCATCAATCTGGTTCTCTTCAAGCACCGATGCCTCAATAGAATCCTGCATAAAATAACATATGTCAAATTTAGATAATAAAAATAATCTTAGACATATATACTACATGGATGAAAAATGATGTTTTCAAATAAAGAAAAACATACATGTACCTGGTGGGGGGGAAGAGGTGGGTCGGAAACAACCTCACATTGGTGCTCTTTAAGCACCAATGGCTCAATGGTTCCCTGCATAACGTAACATATGTCAATGTTAGATAATACAAATAAAACGAGACATACATGATGGATGAAAAATTATTTTTCCAAAGAAAGCGAAACATAATTAAAAGCATATTTAAAATAATACCTGTGTTTGGGAATCTACCTCTACATGAGAGGGAATAGGCTGAGATTCAATGTACTCATTCTGATCAGCCTGTATAAAACATGTTGTATCAAACTTAGGATGTATTTAATGTTACAATATCTACTATAAATATGTAAATAAAGTTAACAAATTAACAAGTTTAGTTTTTACCCCTAATGATGAAGAACTAAACCCATATGAAATATTGACAGCCGCATCAATGTTCCCAACATTAATCGACGAACTATGCAACTCTGGTGTGCCATGGGACACCAGTTGTATATTTGTTCACATAATTTGTTAAATAATTAAATACAAATAAATTGCGAAACAATTTAAAATTGTGATATGAAACAAAATATAATATGAAAATAATAAGTTTTACTTACAAATCGAAGTAATCCATCATCCCGAAAGTCTGAAGTAGGGCCATAGCATATGCCTCCACATGATGTGCAAGGGTGTGGAGTAGCATGATGCTCTAAATTCTCTGCATCTCCTGTGTGATCTGTATATGGGCCAAGCTTAGAAGTTTCATCCCCTTGGTCTACATTGCCTTGGACATCAATCCCATGCTAAAGCAATACATCTACCAAGTCAAATAATGCCTCCTGTGTATCCTCAATCATAAGACCCACAGGAGGATATAGCCGAGGGGGTTTGGGTGTGTGTAGAGGGTGTGTCACATGGTTAGGATCCATCCTGGCCCCTTCTCTATCTTGGGGCATCCCATGACCAACACCCTGGAAGCCTAAGATATCGAAGTATTTAACATGTTTCCCTAGGCTGAATTCTTCATACACCTTCTTAAGGAAATAAAATTGGATGTCCCTAATCCCATGAGGGTCTTCATTGAAGACCATATACCAACAATCTATCCAAATGGCCTTTATATTTCATTCAACGCACCAGTATATGGAAATGTGTGCTCGAATGGTGGGTGGAACCAATCAGGTGCTAGGGTCCCAAAATAATGAAAATAATTGGTATTTTGTAATTTTAAGGTCTTTGATGTCTTTATAACTCAATCCATCGGACAAGCTAATGTTGTACAAATATCCTTTGGAAATTGGCAATTGTGTTTGTTATTGTGTCCAATACATTGGCTACAGACTATCTCTAATGATCCCCCCCTCTAATAGATGAGCTAAGGTGACTCAATGACGCCAAATGTGCAATAATCTATGAGTTTTGATCTTGTTCCCCCTCTGGGTTTGGGTTAGGTTTTGTGTTATTAGAGGGTTGGTTTTTCACATTATCTTGCTCATTTCTATTATCTGTTAAGATTTAAACAAAAAAATACAAGTTGTTTTACTTAATCATTCTTTGATTTCATTCAATTTTTTTTATTATATTTGTTTTAAATAATTATAAAAACTACGAAATTAAGAAAACAATAAAGAATTGAAGACTAATTGAAATGGATAAGAGAATTTACCTACCATTGGAGCCATTCCACCTCCAACTCGACCTCCAAAAAGTGAAACACAAATCGCCTCTGCATTTTTTTGTTCATGTGGTTTATTGCTCTCCCAATGCTTGACCGTGCAAATGATATTTGAGGCCCATGGCCTCTATTTTTTTTTTTTAGTTTTCAATATCCCATGTGCAATATATCACACTTGTGATATATATCACATATGTGATATATCGCAGATGCGATATTTAACATTTACAAAACGCATATGTGATATATCGCATATGCGATACTTCCTTATGAACCTTAGCCTTGTGTATGGACTTGGGTTATTCTGAACGTACCATCAATAATGCATATGCATTCTCGATTTGCACTTCAAAAGTGCATTTTTGATTTCTTAAGTGGCACTAAGAAGTGGAACCAACTTCATGCAAGCGTCTTTGAGAGAGAAGTGCTAAAGCACATGAGTATTATATTTATGTTGAGCATGCAGCTCTTGAACACATGAAAATATAAGTTAGAAGTGTTGAGAATAATCCCTGGAGCCTTCCATGTTGATGTTGAGCATAAGCTCTAGAACATCGGATCCTTGGTCATTGTATCCCTAGGTGTATCGTACAAGTACATACTAGAATGAGTGTCAAGCGAAGAGCTTTGGAATAGCATGAAGTTTGTAAATCCCCATTTTTAGCATTGAGTATGGGCTCTGATAAGTGCTAGGAGTTACTAAAAATAATTAATGATTCCCAGGTGAAAAATACTCCAAAAAAATATTGATCTCATCAGACTTATTTATAAGAGATTAAATGAAATTTTGGGTTTCTGTATTTTCATTAAGTAATAAAGAAATACCATGTTATATGAGGGAATCCAACATGCAAGGATGTTTAGAGTTTCCTAGCCTAGTATACCTAACCATCTACCTGATGACCTTAATGAAGAAAGTGTCGTAAGTCTAAGGATCACAATATGTGATGCCCCAAGACAAATGTTAAAAAATATTATATTATTATGTATTTTATACATGGTATGTATAAATATTAAATATAGTAATAATATTAATAATATGAGAAAGAAGGAAAAGTTCCATCATTAATATTATTACTAAGATAAAAATTAAATAGTATAATACCTATAAAAGTCAAATTAGGAACTAGCTAAAAGTTCCTAAGTTAAATATTAAAAGTACTAAATTAAATGAAAAGGGATAAATCAAGAAATGAAGCAATTATTGATTTAACTTCCCCCTTGACTGAAAATTCTGTCTATAAAGTCTCAAGCTAAGGAAAGGCTTGGGGACTTGATCTATCTTTTTGGAGTCATTATTATGGCTGCTAATTTCTCAAGAGAGAGTTCTTGGAGAACATTTCCCTAAGAGGAAGAAGGAGAACTGATCCAGACCTGATATACAAAACTAGGATAGCCTCACCTTAGGTTCTCTAAGCTACTTGCATGTTGGAACCAGCTCGGGGGATCCGGATTGAAACCAGGTGTTAGAAAATAGAACCGTAGAGAAATAACAGATATACAGTTAAATCAATAAACAAGATGAAAAACACATTAAAACATTATAGAGAGACACAGATATAATGTGGTTCACCCAAACGATGGGCTACGTCCACAAAGAAATTACCAGTCCTTTTATTATAGTCTAGAAATATGAAGGGATACACCATGTAGAAAAACTGCTACACTTCCTCTTCACACTCTCACAGTCTCTCTTCCAATACAATACAATGCCATACTAAGTCATTTTACAATGCTTTCTTTTATAGGGGAAATACAATGGGAAAATTCTAGGGTTAACCCAATACCATGTGTCTATAGTACTGTAGGCCAACACACATCCCAAAAAAATTTCCTGAGGGCTCTTCCCCCAAACCCCAAGGCAGGGGGAATGAGTGTACAGTACTCCTGGGTTACAATCACAATTGAATAATATCTCTGGATCTGAAATATTAGGCTCCACAACCAACAATCTCCCACTTGGATACTGATCACATCAACTCCACCTCTATTGCACTTGTTGGACTATTCTCTGGACCTTGAACTTGGAAAATTTATTCTTTTCACCTTCATGTTTGAAGGAAAACAGAAACTGAGCAGGAACTTAGTTTCTCTTTGGTTACTCCCTTTGTCAACATGTCTGCAGGATTCTGGCTAGTATGTATCTTTTCCAGTTTTAACAGTTCTTCATCTGGAACAGATCTTATGAAGTGGTACTTGAGTTGTATATGTTTAGTCCTCTAATGAAAGGTTGATTTATTTGCAAGATGAATGACACTCTGGCTGTCACTGTACAGCCTACTATTCTCCTGCTTCTTACCCAATTATTCCATGAACCTCTGCAACCAAATCATCTCCTTACTAGCCTCTGTAGCAGCAACATACTCTGCTTCCATTGTTGAAATTGCAACAACATGTTGCAGCTTTGAAATCCAACTTACTATTGTTCCACCCATAGTAAAAACATACCCTGTGGTGCTCTTCCTACTATCTTTATCACCATCCATATCTGCATCAACATATCCCTATAGAACAGTGTCTGCACCTCCAAAACATAATGCATGTGAAGTGGTACCTCTCAAATACCTAAGAATCCACTATATTGCTTCCCAATTCTCTTTACCTAGATTATTCATATACCTGCTCACAACTCCCGATGCATGTGCAATATATGGTCTTGTGCACACCATGGCATACATCGAGCTTCCAACCGCTGATTAATAGGGAATCTAGGACATGTAATCTATCTCTTCCTGTGTCTCCAGACACATATCCTTTCTTAGTTTGAAATGGATGGAAAACGCTGTATTGACTGGTTTTGCATTCTGCATTCTAAACCTATGCAACACCTTTTCTATGTACTCACCTTGAGACAATGTCAATTTGCAATTTTTCTTGTCTCTTGTTATCCTCATACTAAGGATTTGCTTTGCAACACCCAAATCCTTTATCGCACATGATTTAACTAGTTTTCTTTTTAGCACATCTATATCCTGCATGTTAGACCCTGCAACAAGCATGTCATCCACATACAATCATAAGATAATATATCTTCTGTTATCTAGCCTCTTGAAATAAACACAGTGGTCAGAATGACATCTATCATAACCTTGTTCTGTCATAAACTTATCAAATTTTAAATATTACTGCATTGGAGCTTGCTTCAGGCCATACAAGCTCTTCTTCAACCTGTAAACGAAATTATCCTTCCCTTTGACCTCATACCCTTGTGGATGCTGCATATAAATCTCTTCCTCCAAATCCCCATGGAGAAAGGTCGTTTTTACATCTAACTGTTCAAGATGCAAATCTTCTACCACCACTAGACTTAAAATAGTTCTAATTGAAGTCATTTTAACAACAGGAGAAAATATTTCATCAAAGTCTATACCTTTCTTTTGTTGAAACCCATTTACAACAAGTCTAGCCTTGTACTACTTCTTTCCTCCATCTTCTATCTTCAACATGTAAACCCATTTATTCTGCAATGCCCTTTTTTCTGTAGTCAACTTAACCAGATCCCAAGTCTAGTTTCTTACCAATGAGTCCATCTCCTCATCCATGCCTTGCTCCCACTTCTTTCTAGTTTCTAACTACATTGTTTCTTCAAAACATTCTGGCTCACCAGAATCGGTCATCAATAAATAATACAGTGAAGGAGAGAATCGTTTAGGGGACCTACTTAACTTGGTAGAATTTCTTACAGTTGCAGGAGTTTCAGGTACCTACTGCTACTCTTGATTTTCTGGTGCTTTTGGAACTTTATTTTATTTGATTTCATCAAGCACTGTGTACTCTGTGTTTTCATTTTCTTCTTTCTTTCCATGCAACTGATATTTGTACATGACCTTTTCATTGAATACTTAATCTCTACTCCTAATTATTTTGTGATTTTTAAGATCCCATAAGTGATAACAAAAATCATCAAACCCGTATCTAATAAAGGTATATTTCTTGGATTTAGCCTCAAGCTTTGTTCCATCATATTTATCAATATGGACAAATGCTTCACAACCAAAACTTCTCAGAAATGAGTATTTTATCTGTTTACCTGTCCATGCCTCCTCTAGAATGCCACCATCCAAAGTGCTTGAAGGTCCAATTTTTATTAAATAAATAGCAGTGTTTACAACATCAGCCCAAAACTGTAAGGGAAACCATGCATGCAATCTCATACACCTTGCACGCTCCATGATTGTTCTATTCATCCTTTCTGACACACCATTTTCCTGGGGTGTTCTAGGTACTATCTTCTCTCTGTGAATCCCATTGTGTGGACAGTAACTGTCAAACTCCTTGCTGTAGTACTCGCCTCCATTATCAGATTTGAGACATTTCAACCTTTTTCCTGTCTCATTCTCAGTGAATGCTTTCCACTTCTTAAAAGTATCAAACACATCATATTTTTGTCTAATGCAATAAACCCAATTTTTTCTAGTTGCATCATCAATAAAAGTAACATAATAACGAGAGCCACCAAGAGATTGTACCTGATCTGGTCCCCATACATCTATATGGACAAGCTCTAACTTTTCACTCTTCTTTTATTTCCCAACACTAAGAAATCTAACTCTATTCTATTTTCCATAAACACAGTTCTCATAGAATTCCAAACTTACCTGCTTTAGATTAGGAAGCAGTTTCCTTGAGTGGAGAATTTGCATCCCCTTCTCAGTCATGTGACTAAGCCTATGATGCCACAATGTCGCACCTGTTTATGTGGAAGCTATAGAGATAGAATAATCAGTATTATGAGGACATAAATATAACGTACCTATCCTATATCCTTTTGCAATTACCATTGATCCTTTAGTGATCTTCCACCATGTTTCTCCAAACGTAGACAAACATCTGTTATCTCCCAACTACCTTATCGAGATCAGATTTCTTTTCATAGAAGGAATGTGCCTTACATCCTTTAGCAGCCATTCAATTTCATTATTTAACTTAATCTGTACCTTACCCTTTCCAACAATTTTACATGGTTCATCATCCCCCAATAGCACATGGCCAAAATCACCTTGAACATAATCATGAAAGAATTTCCTATGGGGTGTAGAATGACATGAAGCCCCTGAATCTACTACCTAGTAATCACTGGTATTATCTAATACAAGAATCAAAGAATCTTGTAACACTTGACCTGCTACATTTGCTTCCTGAGTAGTCTCTTACTATCTGTCTCCTTTGTTCTTTGGTTCTCTGCAATCTTTCTTTAGATGTCCTTTCTTACCACAGTTCCAGCACTCTATTTTTCTCAATCTGGACTTGGATCTGCCCTTTCTAGACTTGCTACGATTTCCTGGGCTCCTTCCTCTCTTGTTTTGTCTCCCTCTGCTTTCCATGGTCAACGCATTACCTGATGTCTCACCTATGCTTTTTCTTCACATTTCCTCGCTAAGAATAACACCAACAACATCATCAAACTTAAGAGTGTTTGAACTAGGGACAGAGGTACTTATAGTCATGACCGAGCTATTCCATCTTTCTGGCAATGAGTACAATATTAGAAGAGCCCTAACCTCATCATCAAAGTTCACTTTTACAGAACTTAACTGACTGCTAAGTGTATTAAACTCATTTAAATGGTCAGCAACAAATCCACCTTCCAACATCTTCATATTAAATAAATGATTCATTAAAAATACCTTGTTAGAAGCCAAGGGTTTTTCGTAGAACTTACTCAATACGCTCATCACACCCTCTGTTGTTTTTTCTTTTGAAATATTGAAGGCCACCGATGAATCCAAGCACAACCATATTGTTCCCAGTGCCTTTCTGTCAAGAACCTCCCATTCTTCATCCTTCATAGCTGTTGGCTTTGCTTTTTCGCCCAACAACAAGTAGAGATCCTTCTGGTATAGATAGTCCTCCATTTTCACCTTCCATAACTGATATTTTTGGCCGTTAAATTTCTCGTCCCTAAAATTTCCTTCTTTCGCCATTGCTCCCACTCGAACCAAGAACCCTTGTTTCCTACGAGTTTACCAACCAAATAGACCTTTTGTCTCTAATACCAATTGTTAGAAAACAGGACCATAGAGAAATAACAGATATACAGTTAAATCAATAAACAAGATGCTGTTAAATTTGAGCATATGGATCTGTAGACAAACACACAACTCACAAAGAAGATCTCACAATTTACTCAGCCATTGAAGAATGAAATAGTGCAAAAGGCTTGCAGCTGTGAATGCTTTCAT
>LPNX010425633.1:63050-112456 GCA_001517045.1 Pseudotsuga menziesii
AATTTAATGTAACTGACTCCTAACTTGTTTTGACTAGTCATAAATTGAATTTAAGGACCCAGTAGTTAACTGTCCTTGTCTAAATCATAACCGGAGTTCTAAAACACAACCAACTGTTACATTTAGTATTAAATAATGGTTAACTTACTGTGGTAGGTGAGAAAAACGCCCCACATGTGTGCAATTAATTAAACCATTATTTAACTGAATGTAGAGAGCTAGAACTGAATGTAACTGACTCCTAACTTGGCTTGACTAGTCATCAACTGAAGTTAACTGACCTTGGTTGGTTTCGGCACTCCCAGTTGCTTCCTAAATTGTAGGGATTGATCTAGGAGACTCCTAAACTTATGCAATCAAGTGCAATAAGTGGCAGTGAGCCTCAATTAGTGTTCCCCACACTTTGGTAACTGAAACATGTGCCCCAATTAGGTTAAGTTTAACCAATGGTGCTAATGACTATAAATAGACTGGATGGACTCCTGATTTAGACATGACTCCCAATTTAGACATATGACCAAATTTGGACAAGGGAGGATTAATAATCCTAACAGATGCAAAACATATTAAAACATTACAGAGAGACACGGATATAACATGGTTCACCCAAATGATGGTCTACGTCCACAAAGAAATTGCCAGTCCTTTTATTACAGTCTAGAAAGATGAAGGGATACACCCTGCAGCAAAACCATTGCACTTCCTCTTCACGCTCTCAAAATCTCTCTTCCAATACAATACAATACCATACTGATTCGTTTTACAATGATTTCTTTTATAGGGGAAATACAATGGGAAAATTTTAAGGTTAACCCAAGGCAAGGGGAATGAGTGCATAGTACTCCTGGGTTACAATCACAAATGAATAATATCTCTGGATCTGAAAGATTAGGCTCCACAACCAACGCCAGGAACGGTTCTGTGTTATGGTTGGGTGGAACGTGATAGTTCCCAAGTGATCCAGTTATCTAATAGAGAGATAAGATCTGTCTATAAAATGAATACTAGTTATTTGAGTGTGCAGGTTTTAGCCATTAAAGGAGCTTAAATTTACACATATGAGATCCTAGACTGCCTAATTCATTTTCTAGAATAAATACTGGATAAATTAGGAAAATGATTACATGATATATTCAAACCCTATGTGTTTGTTTTCTATTTTAAATCTTCTAAGTTTCACATTTTAAATTATAACCCTAGGCTATAATTTATTTCCTATGCTAGATTTATCCAAGGTTTGTTCATCTAGTTCACTTCTCTAAATTTAATTCATGTATAAATATCCAGCAAGGGTTTTGCACTTTAGTTTTACTTCTGTATTATATTTTACTGTTTCAAAATGTGCTTCCTACAACCTAGGTTTTATTTCAGATCTATTACATAGCTTTTCTTGGGCCTACATACTCTACTGAAAGATTTCACTAGTTCAGATCTAAAGCTTCATTTAAAACCTAGATTAGCATTATCTAATTATAATAAACAATAAAATAATGAGTATACTATTGGTAAATATATATATATTGACAGTTAATTACGACTTAATACAAATTGTGAATATCCCATACTAAAACTGTGTTAAGAATCAACAAAGACCTTTCAAGGTCTGTTCAAATAAACCTCATACCATTAACCAAATATTTTCCATTAACTAATTATTACCTTAAAACTAATTAACAGGCCAAGTAAATCGAAACGCTATATGGTCCATGATTTATAAATAATTATACTAGTACTTTTTACAAAATCATAAACAATAATACAATTTTCAACATTATAAACCTTGGCACAAATATACAAATTCAATTCATCTAAAACATGATAATTATGCATAATAAGAATCGCACCCATAAGTTACAAGGCCCAAATAAAAACTGCATTATTATTTCGTACACAGAAATCATATGATAACCAAGCATTTGCATCGAGTTCCCAGGAACGAATCTTGTAGACACCCATTTTCCAATTCACATACATAAAATACGATGCCCTTTACATTAAAAAACACCATAACATTAATACGTAGTAATCAATTTATAGCAGCCATATAACAATAAACCAACGTATCATTACCATATTAAATTAAGAATTGCGTAAGTGCAATGAGGTTGCAAGATCGAATTTTTGGAAACTCAGAATGCCCAAATCACAACCATTGCAATAATAAACGCTCAATACCGTAACCAACCCAAGGTCAAATCCTATAGGGTCCTAAATATTTTATAAATCCACGGTGTATCAACTACATCCAGGCTATAAACCCAACTTAAAATCATTACACAGTGGTCATAAGCCCTTTACAAATCCTTACACTGTAAATCCATGGCCATAGCCCATAAATAAACTTCACAGTAAATTAAATAAACTACTTTATGCCATGTCAACGAATCACTCACAACAATGATTTACCACACAGGGTTTACACCGGCGGCCTTCCTTAACAATTCATTTACACATTAAAAACACCAACTGTCAGTCTGAATCTTTTCATTATCACATCCACAACAGGCATCAACGTTGACTGTTCTAGTCATCCAAGTAACTAACACATCCAACATAGGAGAATTCCGCATAAAACACATAAATAGTAACCATAGAATGAAACACTACAGTATAATAAACATCAGCATGGCACAAGTTTATATACACAGTAATTTGAAACCAAAATAAATATACGCAGTCATTCTTCTCGCCATTGCAACATTGCAAGAAATGGTGCTACCACTATTCACATCATAGAAATCAAAACCATGAAATTACAAATTACATGCAGAGCCTATCAAAGGAACCAAGTTTCTCTTCATGGCTAAAAACCATCTTTTAAATTACATTCCATTACATTTAAACTCAGGTCCGAAAGCCATAAAAACCCCCACTGTCAAACCCCAAAACGAAACACATCCTTTGAAACCAGAAATCAAGCAAACCCCAACCAGTGACGAGATAAAACTCACTCTCAACCATGAAATCCAATAGAGGACACGTGTAAACTTGTTAATAGGATTACTATAATGGAAAGGCAATTCCTATCTCTTGTTTGTAAAGCTACGAACCATGCCTCTCCTTGGCATCCCTATAACCTGTCATCCAAAGGAAAGTTGCATTCACCATACTACACAGAAGCACAGGGTACGCAGTGAGATGCAAAATGACCAAGCCCATCATGATCCAAGCCCTAAGTTTGCACTGCCACACACCCCAATGCACATTAATGGCACCACCCTGTTGGCCATTATCAAAACCCAAACCCATTTCTCTATAGTTCTCATGCCTTGCATTATCGAATGCCTCCATTGTATGTAGAGTGATTAACCCCAATGTGCAATCGTTTGAACTATGTTATCTATTCGCCCCCCCAAATGGATACAAGGTCAACATTAACATGTATATGGATTACCTTAGGTTTTAAACCTCAGGACCTTATGCATCAAACTCTTTACGTTCTAAGCCTAATACCATGGCATATGCAATATGCCATGGTATGTTGTATATACATAGACCAAGTTTCGTCTTAACCAATGATAACAAAACCTATAAAAGAATAAAATAGAAGTTTAATTTAATTACTTATTGTAAAATAAACATGCAAATATAAATAGACTAGGGTATGATCAGTTGATAATAATTACCCCAAGAATAATAAATGCCATTAAAATTACCTAGTTGTGTCATGCAATGATAGGTGCGGTATTGGCCTTATCAATACTACAAGTCTGTAAAGAACATTAATAAACAGCCAATAGGTGTCACTAGTAGCAAGTATGAACAGTAGTGACCAAGCATTCAGTTTTTCATAACAAGTTAACCGTCTCTAAGAACACCTGCACATAACCAAGTTAAAAGTGCTTTAGTTCGATAGAACTAAGTGAGCCTTCTATCCAAGTAAAGGCTTTTACCTCTCAGGAAGTTACATGGGAGAATTAGTCCTGCCACTCAACCCACTTTGGTTCCATAAACAAAGTTAATTTAGAACCAAGTATACAACATAAGCACATGTAAAATAGCAAAGCAATCTATCATCAAAGTATTTAATACACACAGCCATCCGTAACCATAAGATTAGCTTAAGTAAACAACATTTTGACACCATTAGTGAAAACAGTAAACAAAATAATAATCATAACTAAAGTAAGGAAGTAGGATGTAAGAACAGCTTACGACAAGTCAGCAGTATGATAGAGTACGACACATTCCACGAGTTCAATAATGTCTAGAATAGGTGGTGTTTAACTAGCCTAATATTTTATTTTATTTTCAAGTTTTGGGGACATTACAAGTGGTATTAGAGGCCATTTTCAACACTAAGAGACCTATCAGCGTACCGAACGTTCACTGCAAAGAAAATAAAGTATGTTTGTAAATATGGTTAACTAATATAAATTCTTCCTGTGATTTAAAATTTGCAATTTACAGGAAATTTTTATAGAACATTTTAGATCATGAACATTGAAGAAGAATACAGCCAGGAAGGGAAGATGAACACCCCCACCCGGGAAGCAGAACTGGTGGTTAAACTAAATTCTGATATTTTGAAGACCATACACAGTCTTCAAGCAGAATTGCACAGTTTTAGAGAATATAGTCTGAATGAGAGAAAGGAACAACAAGCCATAAATGAAGCATTACTAAGAAATATGACGAGAGGAATCCCGCAAGGGAAACCCACTCATTCCAAAAACAAGTCCAAAAGAGAACCTTACCATAAATGGGCCAGCAGTCCAAGAGAAGAAGAAAAAAAGGAACGTACCCCTGAAGCTCCGAAAGGAGATCATCAAAGCCCTTCTAGTGATGACTCTCTTTCTCCATGCAGGAAGAGACAAAGAAATGATGATAACCTACAGGGGGAGCTCATAAAAATAAGAGGCCCAAACTATGAAGGTGAATTAAACATAGGGGACAAATCTGAAGAATGGTTGTTGGGTATTAGCAAGTATTTCCAAGTTCATAACTACTCAAGCGAGATGAAGGTTCATCTTTCCATCTATAACTTAAATGGAAAAGCAGTGAGATGGTGGAGAGATTTGAAACATACCAAGAAATATGAGCCAAGGGAGATATGCTAGAGTAACTTTCGCAAAATATTTCAAGAAAAATATATGTCAGAAAGATTCTTTGACAGAAAAGTAAAAGAGTTACACGAACTACGTATGGGATCCATTACTATGGATGCTTTTATCAACAAATTTCTAAATTTGTTACATTATGTACCATACATCAATGACGAAAAGGTAAAAATCGAGTAGTTTCTAGGATGTCTTCTTCCAAACTTTCAAGAAAGTATTGAGCTCGACATGCCTAAAACCTTGGACACCAAATTGCACAAATCTAGGTTCTGCTATGAGCATGGATAGCTAGGGAAAGATAACATGAACATAAACTGAGACAGGTCTAAGAACTTCTTTGGTAACCGCAAACCAGGGTTTAACCCACCCCCATAGAGGAAACAAAACAACAGTTTTCCAGCAAACAACAACTTCAACAAATCAGGTATGAAAACATAAATACCAGCTCCAAATGTTAACAACCCAGTAGCAACTAGGGGAGTCAATGCTATCCCGATATAGATCAAATGCTGGAAGTGCAGTGGGCCTGATTATGCCTGAGATTGTAAGAACAACACCAATGGATTCTTGAACAACTTACAAGAAGAACCGACCATAGAGGACATAGTTGGAACCCCGGGGATCTATGCAGCTTTGGATGGCGGACAGGAAGACCATCAAGCTACCATGGTTGAGATAGAAGGTAAGATCTTGAACACATATATTTCAATACTTATTGACCTCAACGCTTGACAGAGCTATGTTTCGCCTAAAATTATTGATGATTGCAAACTAGGCAAAGTAAAACATGATAAACCTCGGCTGGTTCAGTTAGCCACCAGTACAAAATAGAAAGTTTCAAAAATAGTTAAATATTGTGAAGCAAACCTGAATGGTTTTCCTACAAAGGTAAAACTGAATATCCTACCCTTAGGATCGTACTATATACTTATCGGAATGGACTGGTTGAAACAACACCATGTCATGCTCGATTTCTTACACAAGTCAATATTAAATACAGATAGCTAAGGGAATCAAGTGAAGATTCAAGGCATTCCAAAGAAAGTTTCTATAAGGAAAATATATGCTTTACAAGCAAAGAAATTTGTTAGGAAAGGTTTCAAGTTGTTTACAGTAAACATCTGATACATAGAGTCTAAGAGAGAACAAGAAATAGAGGACTTTCCTATTCTTGTAGAATTCAAGGACATGTTTTTCTAGGAAATCCCCGGATTACCTTCGAAACGAGACCTAGAATTTTCCATCGAACTCACACCAGGATCAGTTTCTTCTTCTAAATCCCCTTATTGCATGAGTGCACCTGAGTTGCTGGAACTCAAATTGCAATTGTAGGAGTTGATAGAGAAAAGGGTATATTCGACCAAGTGTGTCCCCTTGGGGAGCACCAATATTGTTTGTCAAGAAAAAGGATGGTACGATGCGGATGTGCATCGATTACCGTCAGTTGAATAAAATGACTATCAAGAACCCTTACCCACTCTCTAAGATTGATGACTTGTTCAATCAAGTAGGAGGGGCCAAAATATTTTCAAAGATTGACCTGTGATCTGGATACCATCAGGTATGGATTTGTGACAAAGATATTCACAAAACCGCATTTCGTACAAGGTACGAGCACTATGAGTTTGTATTTATGTCATTCGGGTTGACCAATGCACCCGCAAGCTTCATGTGCATAATGAACAGTAAATTCACTAAGTATATGAATAAATTTGTGTTGGTCTTTATAGATGACATCCTAGTTTACTCTAAGAGTAAAGAAGAACATGAAGAACACCTTCGCATAGTACTACGAGTGTTATGAGAACACCAGCTTTATGCTAAGTTTAGTAAATGTGATTTTTACAAACCACAAATACAGTACTTGGGTCACATTATCTCCAAGACAGGGCTATTTGTGGACCCAAAAAATATTAGATCCATAGAGGATTGGCCCACCCCTACTAGTGTCACCGACATTAGGTCCTTTTTTTGGATTAGACGGATATTATCAAAAGTTCATTGAGAACTTCTCGAGAATCGCTTGCCCTATGACCACTTTGAAAAAGAAAGAAAATAAGTTCCTATTGACGACCAAGTGCGAGGAAAGTTTTCAAAATCTTAAGCAACCTTTGATGACCGCATCGATACTACAAATTACGGATCTCGATGAGGATTTCGTTGTTTTCACGAATTAAAGCAAGGAAGGACTTGGAGGAGTCATCTTGCAGAATGATCACGTGATCTTTTATGAATCATGAAAGTTAAAATAGCATGAGCATAACTATCCCATGCATGATCTCGAGTTAGCATCTATCATCCATGCTTTGAATATGTGGAGGCACTACCTCACTGGGAAGGAAATTCCCTCTAAAGATAGATAGCATGAGTCTAAAGTACTTATTTGATCAGTCGGATCTGAATGCAAGGAAATGTAGATGGTTGGATTCCTTAGAGAATACCATTTCAAGCTAAAGCATGTTAAGGGAAAAGAGAGCAAGGTTGTTGATGCTTTGAGCCGACGAACTCATATGATATATGAGGTGACTTTAAGTCAAACCAATTCATATTTTGCATGAGATGATTAGAACAGCCAACAGATTTGGCGCTTTGTATGTGGAAATCCTCAAGTAAGTCCATGAGGATAGGTTGTTTCAACAACAAAACGAATACATGGTAGACAAATCTGGACTATTATGGTCCAAGGAGAGATTTTATGTTCCAGAAGGAGGGAAAATTCGGTCCATAATCCTCACGGAATTTCATCAAGAATCCTAGTCAAGGCACCCTGGATATCAAAAGATGATATTTGTCATCAAGAGATATTTTTTTGTTGTAATTTAAATGCCGACATTGTGATGTTTATCGTGAAATGTTAGGAATTTCAGCTGGTCAAAGTTGAGCATTAGCACCCTTCCAGATTGCTACAGCCATTAACCCATTCCGGAATGGAAGTGGGAGGTCATTAGTATGGATTTTATCACCAGTCTACCGAAAAGTAGAAAGAAAAATGTTTCTATTTTTGTAGTTATTGACAAGTTGTCAAAAGAAACACACTTCATTCCTATGAAGTTGACCTACAAGGAAATGAACATTGCTAATATCTTCTTGAAGGAGATATTTAGATTGCACAAGATACCCAACTAAATCATTTCGGATGGAGATGCTAAGTTTATAGGAAACTTTTGAAGATATTTATTTTTCGAATTAGAAACGTAGTTGATCTTTAGCACTGCTTATTACCCACAGACAGACAGGAAGACAGAAAGAGTAAACCATATTGTTGAGGACATGCTTAGAATGTATGTCATGAACAACCCCACTAAGTGGGAAGACTACCTGCATCTTGCAGAGTTTGCATATAAAAATGGTTATGAGGCTTTTGCCAAGATGAGTCCCTTTGAGGTACTCTATGGATGGATGTGTAAAACATCGGTTACTTGGGATAGCCCGATGGATCGGCTCATGTTAGGGCCTGATTTATTAATGGATTTGGAACAGTTGGTTACCAAGGTCTAGGTGAACCTTAAATAAGCACAAGACTGCCAAAAAAGTTACGCGAATAAGAAAAGGAAAGATAAACATTATCAAATAGGAGACCATTTATACTTGAAAGTAAAATCAAAATGAATCTCGTTGAGCTTGGGAAGGTGTGGTAATTTAGCACCTAAGTTTTATGGACCTTTTGAAATACTGGCCAAGAGAGGAGTAGTGGCATATGAACTAGCATTACACACACATAAGAGTCCATAATGTTTTCCATGCATCATTACTAAAGAAATATGTTTATGATACTAAACATGTAGTTGATTGGTACTTATTACAAGTGGAACTTGAAGGGGAGTTTTCCTTTGAACCTATTCATCTATTGGATAAGAGAGAGGTGTAGCTCAAGAAGCACACCGTAGTCCAATTGAAAGTGAAATGGAAGCACTTCAAAGCTGATGAGGCTACTTGGGAGAATCAAACCACCATGAGAAAGGCTTACTCCGTCTTGTTTCATGATGTCATTTTGAGTCCCTAGAACACCAGGGATGGTGTTGTTCTAAGCGGGGAGAGATGTAATATCCCAAAATTTGGACCTAACACTTATAGGCATGAACCTATTGATTATGATGATCTCTTGATGTTTATTTTGATATATTGGATTGAATACCCCACTTCATATGAACATGATGATTTGTTTATAGATTGGATGTAAGCTAATTGTTGATGATATATATATATATATATATATATATATATATATATATATATATATATATGCTTGTTTGTGTTGGNTTGAGAGTGTAGCTCTAGAACACATGAAAATATAAGTTGGAAGTGTTTGGCATAAGCCCTGGAGCCTTCCATGTTCATGTTGAGCATAAGCTTTGGAACATCAGATGCTTGAAAATTGTATCCATAGGTGTATCGTACAAGTACATCCTAGCATTAGTGTTGAGTGAAGAGCTCTAGAATAGTACTAAGTTTGTAACTCCCTATTTTTAGCGTTGAGTATGGGCTCTGGTAAGCTCTAGGAGTTACTGAAAGGAATTAATGATTCCCGAGTGAAAACGACTCAAGAAAAATATTGATCTCATCAAACTTATTTATAAGAGATTAAATGAAATTTTGGATTTCTATATTCTAATCAAGTTATGAAGACCAACCATGTTATAAGAGGGAATCCAACATGGAAGGATGTTTAGAGTTTCCTAGCCTAGTAGACCTAACCATCTACCTGATGACCTTAATGAAGAAAGTGTCGTAAGTCTAAGGATCAAAATATGTGATGCCCTTAGACAAATGTTAACAAATATTATATTATTATGTATCTTATACATGGTATGTATCTTATACATGATATGTATAAAGATAAATATAGTAATAATATTAATAATATGAGAAAGAAGGAAAACTTCCATCTATTACTAGTATTACTAAGATAAAAAGCAAATAGTACAATACCTATAAAACTCAAATTAGGAACTAGCTAAAATTTTCTAAGTTAAATATTAAAAGTACTAAATTAAATTAAAAGGACTAAATCAAGTTTAATGAAGCAATTGTTGATTTAGCTGCCCCCTTAGCTGAAAAGTATGTCTATAAAGTCTCAAGCCAAGGAAAGGCTTTGGGACCTGATCTATCTTTTTGGAGTCATTATTCTTCCTGCTAATTTCTCAAGAGGGAGTTCTTGGAGAACATTTCTTTAAGAGGAAGAAGGAGAACTGATCCAGACCTGATATATAGAACTAGGAAATCCTCACCTTAGGCGCTCTAAGCTACTTGCATGTTGTAACCAGCTCGGGAGGATCCAGATTGAAAACAGGAACGGTTCTGGGTCATGGTTGGGTGGAACGTGGTAGTTCCCAACTGATTTGGTTATCTAATATGGAAGTAAGATCTGCATATGAATTGTTAATACTGGTTATTTGAGTGTGAAAGTTTCAGCCATTAAAGGAGCTTAAATGTATAGGTATGTGATCCTAGACTGCCTAATTCATTTTCTAGAATAAATTCTAGATAAATTAGGCAAATGATTACATGATAGATTCTAGCCCTATGTGTTTGTTTTCTATTTTAAATCTTCTAGGGTTTATATTTTAAATTATAACCCTAGGCTGTAATTCATTTCCTATGCTAGATTTATCCAGGGTTTGTTCATCTAGTTCACTTCCATAAATTTTATTCATGTATAAATATCCATCAAGGGTTTTGCACTTTAGTTTTAATTATGTATTATATTTTACTATTTCAAAATATGCTTTCTACAAACTAGGTTTTATTTTAGATCGATTACATAGATGTTCTTGGGCCTACATACTCTACGGACATATTTCATCTGTCAGTAGAGCCATGATTAATTAATTACTAGTTCATATCTAAAGCCTCATTTAAAACGTAGATTAGCATTATCTAATTATAATAAACAATAAACTAGCGAGTATACTATTGGTATATATATATTAACAGTTATAAAATATAAATATAAATCCAAGCTACCAACACATTAATTATGACTTAATACAAATTATGAATATCCCATACTAAAAATATGTTAAGAATCAACAAATACCTTTCAAGGTCTATTCAAATAAACCTCCTGCCATTAACCAAATATTTTCCATTAACTAAGTATTACCGTTAAAACTAATTAACACACCAAGTAAATCGAAATCCTATATGGTCAACGTTTTATAAATAATTATACTAGTACTTTTTAAAAAATCATAAAGAGTAATACCATTGCCAATGTTATAAACATTCGCATAAATATACAAATTCAATCCATCTAAAACATTATAATTATGCATAATAAGAATCACACCCATAAGTTACAAGGCCCAAATAAAAACCACAATATTATTTTGTACACATAAATCATATGATAACCAAACATTTGCATCGAAGTCTCAGTAACGAATCCTATAGACACCCATTTTCCAATTCACATACATAAAATATGATGCCCTTTACATTAAAAACCACCATAACATTAATACGCACTAATCAATTTACAACAACCATATAACAAATAACCAACACATATTTACCATATTAAATTAAGAATTATGTAAGTGCAATGAGGTCGCATGATCGAATCCATTGGGCACATAGAATTCCCAAATCGCAACCATTTCAAATAATAAACCGTCAATATCGTAAACGACAGAGGGTTAACTTTTGTAGGGTCCTAAATATTTTATAAAGCCATGATGTATCAACTACACAGAGGCTGTAAACCCAACTTCAAATAATTACATAGTGGTAGTAATACCTTTACAAATCCTTGTGTTGTAAATCCATGGCCACGGTCCATAAATAAAATTCACAGTAAATTAAATAAAGTACTTTATGCCTTGTCAACAAATCACTCACAACAATGATTTTCCACACAGGGTTTACACCTAGGACCTTCCTTAGAATTTCATTTACACATTAAAAACACCAACTGTAAGTCTGAATCTTTTCATTATCACAACCACAATGGTGGGTTCCAATGCCATTCATGGCATGGCCTCAAAAGCCATCAACGCTGACTGTTTAAGTCATCCAAGTAACTAATACATCCAATGTAGGTGAATTCTGCATAAAACACATAAATAGTAATCATAGAATGAATCGTTGTGCTATAATAAACATCAACGCAACACAAGTGTATATACATAATAATTTGAAACCAAAATCAAGATACACAGTCGTTCCTATGGCCATTGCATCATTGAAAGCAATGGTGATGTGACTATTCACATCATAGAAATCAAAACCACAAATTTACAAATTACATGAAAATCCTATAAAAGGCACCATTTTTCTCTTGACGGCTAAAAACCATCTTTTAAATTACATTTAAACTCCGGCCCAAAATCCATCAAAACCCCCACTGTCAAATCCCAAAATGAAACACATCCTTTGAAACTAGAACTCAAGCAAACCCCGACCAGCAACAAGATAAAAATCAGTCTCAACCATGAAAGCCAATATTGGACAAGTGTAAACTTGTTAACATGCTTACCATAAAGTAATGTCCTTTCCCATGGCATGTTTGCAAAGCTATGAACCATGCCTCTCCTCGGCATCCCTGTAACCTGTCATCCAAAGGGAATTCGCATTCACCATATTGCGCAAGATCAAATTGTAAGTAGTGAGCACCAAAATGACCAAGCCCATCATGAGCCAAGCCCTAAGTTTGGGCTACCACACACCCCAATGCACATTAATGGCACCATCCTATTGGACATTATCAAAACCTCAACCCATTTCTCTATAGTTCTCATGCATTGCATTATCGAATGCCTCCATTGTATGTAGAGTGATAAACCCCAATGTGGAATGGTTTAAACTATCATTATATATTCACCACCCCAAATGGATACAAGTTCAACATTAACATATATATCTCTTACCTTAGATTTTAAAACTTAAGGCCTTATTCATCAAACTCTTTAGGCTCTAAGCCTAATACCATGGCATATGCAATATTCCATGGTATGTTGTATATACATAGACCAAGTTTCGTCTTAACCAATGATAGCAGAACCTGTAAAAGAATAAAATATAAGTTTAAGTTAATTACTTATAGTAAAATAGACATGTAAATACAAATAAACTAGGGTATGATCAGTTGATAATAGTTACCCCATGAACAATAAATGGCATTAAAAATACCTAGTTGTGTCATGCAATGACAGGTGTGGGATTGACCTTGTCAATACTACAAGTCTATAAAGAACATTAATAAACAACTAGTAGGTGTCACTAGTAGCAAGTATGAACACTAGTGACCAAGCCTTCATTTTTTCGTAACAAGTTTATCGTCGCTAAGAACACCTGCACGTAACCAAGTTAAAGGTTCTTTAGTTCAAAAGAACTAAGTAAGCCCTCTAGACAAGTAAAGACTTTTACCTCTCAGGAAGTTACATGGGAGAATTAGTCCTGCCACTCCACCCACTTTGGTTCCAGAAAGAAAGTTAAGTTAGAACCAAGTATACAACATAAGCACATGTAAAAGAGGAAAGCAGTCTATCATCAAAGTATTTAATATACATATCCATGCATAACCACAAGATTAGCTTAAGTAAACAACATTTCAACACCATAAGTGAAAACCGTAAACACAATAAGAATCATAACTGAAGTAAGGAAGTAGGACATAAGAACAACTTAAGACAAACCAATAGTATGATAGAGTACGACACATTCCGGAAGTTCAATAATGTCTAGAATAGGTGGTGTTTAACTAGACTAATAATTTTTTTATTATTTTCAATTTATGGGGACATTACAATAAAATCAAATTCCAATTGCATACAACAAGAGCAGCAATGCCCTCATGCTCATCCCAGGAAGTTAAAAAAATCCACTGAGGACATAAGAGAGAATAGCACTCATTCATCATCTCAAGTAGTAAACAAACAAATTATTGAACGAATAGGAAATTCCCTTATAAAAAAAAAACTATTAAACAAAATGGAAGCGCCCTTATTCTCATTGTACAATAATTATTAAACAATTGGTAAAGGTGTTATTACTTTGAATGGAACAAGGAAACACCCACATACAAGGAAATTATTAAGCAAAAGGGAAACACCCTTATTCTCATCACACAATAGTTATTATATATGCAAATAGATGGGTGTAAGCACCAACAATATCATATAGGAAAACACATGTGCTACATCCTCATAGATCATTACCAAACAATTGTAGCACTAGTAATTTAGAGCAAACGGGGAAAACCCTTATAAATCAATACTAAACAATTGTTTCACCATTAATAAATAAATAAATAACATATGCTTTAGCATATTTGAATGCAAGGAAAGGGGAAAAAATCCTTATAAATCAATTGCAAACATAATGCGTGTGTATAAATGAGCAATAGAAATAAGAAAGGGGCACAACACTCCTTAGGGAGGCCACCCCTCTATTTCTCAACACAAGCAACATCATCGAGGAGATTGCACCCTTTCTGTAGCAGTAAGCAAGTTAAGAATCGCAAAATAATAAAGAACTTTTAGCAGCGTTAATTTATGTGAACACACTTAAAGGGAAGACACCCTCCACCGAAGGAAAATTAAATTAATGCACATTCTTTAACATACCTTTAATTTTCATAACAAGGATCAATCCACAATAAACTAATGCACAACGTAATGCACAACGTAATTGAAAAAAATTAAAATAATATCTTCAATTTGCAATCATAGAGGGAAACACCCTCTCCTACATAAGTTATAAGTCATTACTAATTTAAATGACCATAAGTCCTATGCCCTCACACATTAAACATAACGCAAGGTGTAATAACTATAAACGATTTGTAGAAAAGGAACTCAGATTTCATGTGCATGCAATTCATAAGAATGTGATTTGACAAATAAGAATAGAAATATCAGGGGGCTACACCCTCTCCTCTTTAATGCCTCCTCAATCATATGTTAACTGAGACCCCATTTTACCAAGACACAACATAATGCATGCAATACAAAATCTTAGAGGTTTTGAAGAGGGATAGTTCCCCTCTTTAATGCATCCATACAAAATATTAGAGGTTTTGAAGAGGGATAGTTCCCCTCTTTAATGCATCCATAGATAGAAAGATCGATGAGAGTCAACTCCTTCAAGGGAGCTTGTCCCTTCCTATTCTTTATCAAGATAAAAATAAATTTTTAATACAAAACAAACATAGAGGGACCATCCTCACAAAAAGAATTTCGATCATGAATGCAATCACTCACATAAACACACTCTAAGAACAATTAAAAAGAAGATGTATGTTCCCTTTCCAAGAGAGATCATTCCCCACTTTAACACAAAATACTAAAAACAATACATTGCAAACAATATAACTGAGAGTAAACCCAAAAAAAAGTACGTGTGTCTTCTCTCTGCATAGTAGAAATAATCATACAACATAAGTGGCACCTGACTTCAATGGGAGTGTCTCTCACTCTTTATATAGACATTGAATTTATTGGTAATACAAAAATTAATGGCTATGATGGAGTGCCCCTTCAATTCCATTGGAATTCCTACAAAAAGAGTACAAAAAGGTGTTGGATCCCTTTCTTCGGGGGAGGCCTCTCCTCTTCCGAAGAACAAGGAAAACCCTATAAAATATACATAATGGAAAATAAAAAAATATTGAAATAAAATAGTATCATATAGTTAAAACCACAACAATAGAAAACTGACACTTTTTCCATAGAATAAAATAACAATATGAATGTAAGCTAAAACCATAAGTGGCATATTCCACCACTCAATAATTTAATCAACAAGAGCCACATGGTGGCAATGTCCCCGACATTAACACAATAACTTTGTGGCTAGACGCTTGCATGTAAACGGAATTTATTGTGCATCATTATACATTTAATAATAAGGAACTCATCATAACTCAATATTATTAAACATTTAATAATAAGGAACAATTAGAGCCTCGAATCACTACTATATATATTGCATGCCATTGAAGGGCGGTCGCACGAAGTTGGTTCCACTTTTTGGTGCCACTTAAGAAATCAGAAATGCACTTCCGAAGTGAAAATCAAGAACGTATATGTGTTGTTGATGGTACATTCGGAATAACCTGAGCCCAAACACAAGGCTAAGGTTCATGGAAATGTATATCGCATATGCAATATGGAACATTTACAAAACGCATATGCGATATATTGCAAGTGCGATATGCAACATTCACTAAACGCATATGCGATATATCGCATATGCGTTTTTTATTGCCTTGATTACGACTTATATGATACTAAATTTTATTTGTTATGAAGTATGGGAAAATTGTTTCTTCCAATTTATTCCATATGAAAATTAATGTGGTTCATGCTCATTCTTAGCTTAATTTTAAGAATAGCTCATGGCTAGGATAAGTTAGGTAGAAATTCATTCTACATCTATAAATATATCTACATAATAGGGTCTTAAAATAGAATAAAATCACAAAAAAGCGTACACATCCAAACGACAATTGGGTTCACATAGTAGTCAAAAGTGCCATCACAAATGAAAGAGGTTCTAATTGGGACCTCCGATTGGACACTCTATCCTTGTTGATGAAGGGTCATTTTTCCCTCTCAACGCATCTTAAGTGGGCCAAAATTTCCACCATATCAAGAGGCATGAGCTTCCCAAATCAAAACTAAGGAGCCTAGAGTGTTGGGTAGGAAAATTTAATTATGCATAAACATCCAACCCTCCCAAATACAAATTAATTTGGGTGGGATGATGAAAGGCCTGCCAAACTGACCCAAAGAAAGTACTAGTAGCATATAGTTGTTCCAAGCTTCATAGGCAACACAAGGAACATCCAAAATGTGCATTGGTTGAGTTGGAGGGAAACTCAACACATTTGTCGCCTAATTTGAACTCCCTTTCTTATATTTAAAGACCACGTGAAACTATTGTAGGTAGGAGGCATGTTTGAGATGGAATTGTTCTTAACTCTTAGACTATGAATTCAAAAGATTAATGGATGATTATTAGTACAAATTTTTTTTTCCTTATCCAAAACATAATGGCACCATTGCTTCAAGGCCTTCACTAGATCTCAAAATTATTTGTCATACGTGTTGTACTTCAGATTGGCGTTTGTCAAAGTCTTGGAATGATAGTTCGTGGGATGACCAACCCATTTTAATATGGCACTAGTAGCATAGTGTGAAGCATTTGTCTCAATCTCAAAGGGATATTGTGAATCCAAAAGGTGCAAAACCAATTTCAAATACAATGTAGTGTTTGAGTTCCAAGAACTCTCATCCATTAACTTTGTTAGGAAAACACAAGTGGATTGGAGAGTTGATGTAGGGGGTATGAAATGTGAGATAAATGAGTAGTAAAATGTTGATAAAAATTTAGGCCACTGATAAATACTTTTTCAAGCAACAACAATGAGGGGATGAGCCAGTTAAAAAGAGCTTGTACATTGGCAAGATGAACACCTATTCCAATTGTATCAATAAGAAGTCCTAGATAGTGAATGGAGGTTTCCCAATATAATACTTTTTGTGAGTAACCTGCAGTTTGTGAGTTCGAAGCAGCTTTAGTACCAAGTGCACACATACGTTCTCTTCCTACGTTTTACTAAAAATGATTTTTTTTCAAGATATATCACAATGAAAATCCTTGGATGGAGAAGAAACTTAGTCTTAAATCAATCTTATAGGTGTCACTGGAACTCATGCAAACCTAATGATGTTATCCCATTCAACAATTTCATCTTGGTAAAGAATTTGTTACCCTTGAAAATCATCATACTGTGACAAGGGAAAGCAATTTTTTGTAGTGATCTTATTAAGAGCACGAGAATCTTTGACAGGGAACCACTTCTATGCTTTTGGAATAATGAAGGAAAAGGAGCCATTAGGGGAAGAACTAGGTTGGATATGGCCAGATCCCATAAGGGATTAATCTTATGTTCTAATTCAATAACTTTATGTGGAGATAATTGGTAATAAAAAGCATTTGTATGGATGCACCAAAAATTAAATCAATGAAATATTGGATAGAACAAGTGGGGGGGAGACCCTCAAGAAGTTGAAAGGCATTTGAAAAATTATTGACTAATGGTTACTTAGTGGGAGGAGGAATTTTGGAATCATGATCAAGTTTAATAAGGCATTCCACACAGAGATAAGCATTTTCTCAAACTCACTTGGAAAACTACAAGATTGCCAAACATGTTATTTTTTTGGAATGGGGCCACAAAACAAGTATATCGCAAGTGCGATATATCGCATATGTGATATATCGTACTTGTGATATATCGCACTTGTGATATTCAAAAGAAAAAAAAAACAAAGGTCGCAATCTCATTTTCAAAGCATCGGGATAGCAAAAAACCGAAGGAGCGAAAAACCACAAATGCGATTTGTGTTTGACCTTTTCGAGGTCGAGGTCAAGGTTGAGACCGAGTTCGAGGTGGATTTCTCCAATGGAAGGTAAATGCTAGTTCAATCCTTTTCATTTAGACTTCCATTATTTAATTTTTTCATAATTTCATTGTTTTTATAATTATTTTGAACAAATTTAAAAAAATAATTGAATGTGAACAATCAACAATCAAATAATGATTCTAAGTAAATTAACTTGCAATTTTATGTTTGAATCTTAATAGACAACACAAATGAACAACAGAATGTGGAAAATCCACCCTCTAATAACCCGCAAAAACCTAACCCACCACAACCTAACCCACAACAACCTAACCCACAACCTAACCCACAACAACCTAACCCACAACCAAACCCAGACCCGGAGGGGGAACAAGATAGAAACACACAGATTATTACACGCTTGGCATCATTGAGGCACCTTAGCTCATCTATTAGAGGGGGGGTCATTTGAGAGATTCTTTAGCCGATGCCTTAGACATAATAACAAACACAATTTTCGGTGCCCAAGGAGCTCTATACAACATTACCTCATACAGAGAATCTAGGAGGAAATACTACGCCAATGGATTGACTCATAAAGACATCAAAGCCCTTAAAATTACAAAAGACCAGTTATTTTCATTATTTCGGGACCCTAGCACCGGATTGGTTCCACCCACCAGTCGAGCACACATTTCCATAGACTGGTGCATTGAACCAAATATAAAGGCTAATTTGATGGATCGTTGGTATATGGTCTTCGATGAATACCCCCATCGGAATAGGGACATCCCATTTTATTTCCTTAGGAAGTTGTATGCAGAATTCATCCTAGGGAAACATGTTAACTACTTCGATCTCTTAGGAAACCAGGGTGTTGGTCATGGGATGCCCCAAGATAGGGAAGGAGCTAGGACAGATCCCAACCATGTTCCACACCCACCATGCACACAAAAACCCCCTCGGTTATATCCTCTTACAGGTCCTGTCATTGAGTATACACAGGAGGCATTACTTGACATGGTAGAGACATTGCTTGAGCATGGGGCTGATGTCCAAGGCAATGTAGACCAAGGGGCTGGCACTTCTACGGCGGTCCCATCTACAAATCACAGAGGAGATGCAGAGTCTTCAGATTGTCATGTTACTCCACACCCATGCACATCGTGTGGAGGCATATGCTATGGCCCTGCTTCTGACTTCCGAGATGATGGATTACTTCGCTTTGTAAGTAAAACTCAATATTTTAATATTATATTTTGTTTCATGTCAAAATATTCAATTGTTTTGCACTTTATTTCTATTTAATTATCTAGCAATTTTTGTGAACAAATATACAGCTGGTGTCCCATGGCACACCATAGTCGCATAGTCTGTCGATCAATGTTGAGAACATTGATGCGGCTGTCAATATTGCTTATGGGTTTGGTTCTTCACTAGTAGGGGTAAGAACTATACTTGTTAATTTGTCAACTTTATTTATATATTTATAGTATAGATTGTAATGTATTCAATATTTATCCTAATTTTGATACTTTACATGTTTTGTGCAGGTTGCCCAGAAAGAGTATACTGTCTTGCAGCCTATTCCCTCTCATGCAGAGGTAGATTCACAGACACAGGTATTATTTGAAATATGATTTTAATTATATATATGCTTTTAATTATGTTTCGCTTTGTTTGGAAAAATCATTTTGTAACTTACCTATCACTTTGACATATGTTACTTTATGTAGGAACCTATTGTGACAGTGGTGCTTGAAGAGCACCAAAGCGAGCTTGTTGTCAACCCACCTCTTCCCCCCAAACAGGTATGTATGTTTCGCTCTCTTTGGTAGTTCATCATTTTCCTTCCAGGTAGTATATGTGAAAATGTATGGTAATATAGGTCAAACTCTATGTGGTATCTACAACAACAAGTGTTCCGGATGGTATTGATTCTAACATACCAAGGCTTGCATTTTTCAAAAGATCTTTGCCCGAGCCTTAGCTCTACATGGGAAACTTTAAACATCTCGAACAGTTGAGTTTGTGTCATCTCAAGATAATGCTTAACATGAGGTTCAGTGTGATGAGAATCCCTACAATGTTTTAACACATCCTTCGTGTTAGAATAAGGCCTAGTGTTATCATGCCAAAACGTTTGCACTAGGCCCTTCACTACTTCAACTAACTTCATGTCTTTGCGGGGCAACCTACCGCTAAATGTCCATAATGTTTCCATTTGTCCCTCTACATCAAGGTTGTCTCTTCTTACTGAATATTTTTTTAAGAGTCTTTGGACGTAAAGGAACAATTTCTGATGTGCATTTAAGTAAACGACGTTGTCTTGTGGATCTACATATAATTGATTCAGCCAATACACGACGAGCCACATTACAGTCTTTTGAACGAGTTTTTTTACCAATCGATGTGAATGCAGAAGCAAGAGATTTAACAATGTGATTACTTGATTCCATATTCTTCATTGTTGTTATGCCTAAATTTCTTCTAATAGTTTCCATATTTCTAGATTTAAGCAAAGCTAAAAACAATTGGCATTTACCGGCTTCGGATTTGTTATCAAAATATTATTTCATTATTTGAGAAGAATGACGAAGGATAGTGCGTTTAGCCACCTTACCTTCCATGGAAGTCAATCTGCTCTCATCCACTTGTATTCATTTAGGAGTTCTCTTTTGTTTTGATGCAAAATTTCTTGCCATTTGAAATGCTGGAGTGACGTTTACATCCACTACCGGCTCACAACTTCGATTAGGAGATTGAACCACCGAACATGGTTGTTGCTGAGTCACATTTGCATCGGGAGTAACATAATTATTGAACTATTCACAAGATTGTTCATCTACTAATGGATGAATAATATCAACTTTCGTATAACCAGCTTCTTTTAATGTTGCATTATCTTCCTTAGCCTCTACGTCAAGTATCTCTTGAGGGGGAATGGGAACTATTTGCTCATGTAATGAATGCCGACAATTTCTTAAATCTTCCCTTTTTTTGTTTTTTATTTTCTGCTTCTTCCGGTGTAAGCACCTTCCTTGCTGACTTTCTTCCTCTATTACGTACATTCCCCATTGAAATCCACCCAAACCTATACAAAACTATCCAATTATGTAAGTAATGGTAAAAAATTGCATGTCCAACAATTCTCTGTGCACGGGTTCAAACAAATTATGTCTTTTGATATGTTAAAGGTGGCCAACACAATGCCACCCTACATTTTATATAAAACATATATCGCATTTCTGATATAACGCACCTGCGATATATCGCATATGCGATATTGAATTTTATCTTTTTAATGAAGGGAAAGGGTTTTCCATAACGCATTCCCGATATATCACATATGCGATTTAGTTCTCAATGAAAATGTGTTAATTACATTTATCTAGATATGATGAGGATGAGGGTGATGAACATTGAGGGTGTCCATGAGCATGATGATGATGAGGATGAGGGTGAGGGTGTCGGTGAGGATGAGGGTGAGGGTGTCAATGATGATGAGGATGAGGGTGTTGATGATGGTGAGGATGAGTCTGATGACCAATGATGATGAGGATGAGGATGATGATAAGGATGAGGATGATGATGATGATGGTGAGGATGAGTCTGATGACCAATGATGATGAGGATGAGGATGATGATAAGGATGAGGATGATGATGATGATGACCATGATGATGATGATGAGGATGAGGATGATGGTGATGATGAGGAGGATGATGACTATGATGATGATGATGAGGATGAGGGTGATGGTGATGATGAGGATGAGGGTGATGGTGACGATGATGATGATGAGGATGAGGGTGACGATGAAGATGATGGTGAACAATGATGGTGATGATGAGGAGGATGATGACTATGATGATGATGATGAGGATGAGGGTGATGGTGATGATGAGGATGAGGGATGATGATGACGAGGATGGTGATGATGATGATGATGAGGATGAGGATGGTGATGATGATGAGGATGATGACAATGATGAAGATGATGGTGAACACTTATGGTGATGATGAGGAGGATGATGACAATGATGATGATGATGAGGATGAGGGTGATGATGATGATGATGATGAGGATGATGATGATGATGATTATGAGGATGAGGGTGAGGGTGATGATGATGATGATGAGGATTATGATGATGATGATGATGAGGATGAGGATGTTGATGATGTTGAGCATGAGGGTTTCGATGAAGACGATGAGGATGAGGAGGAGGAGGATGAGGGTGATGATGATGATGAGGATGAGGGTGATGATGAGGAGGAGGAGGAGGATGGTGAACAATGATGGTGATGATGAGGATGATGATGATGATGATGACGAGGATGGTGAACAATGATGGTGATGATGAGGAGGATGATGACCATGATGATGATGATGACCATGATCATGATGACAATGATCATGATCATGATCATGATGATGACCATGATGATGACCATGATGATGACCATGATGATGAGGGTGATGAACGTGATGAGGTTTGATGAGGATGATGACCATGATGATGATGATGATAAGGGTGATGAACATGATGATGATGAGGATTAGGATTATGATGATGATGATGATGATGAGGATGCTGATGATGTTGAGGATGAGGGTGTCGATGAAGATGATGACCATGATGATGATGACAATGATGCATCTGAATATGATGATGATGATGATGATGATGAGGGTGATGAACGTGATGATGATGAGGATGAGGATTCTGATGATGATGATGAGGAGGATGCTGATGATGTTGAAGATGAGGATGTCGATGAAGATGATGACCATGATGATGATGATGACCATGATGATGATGATGATGATGATGATGATGATGATGACCATGATGATCATGATCATGATCATGATCATGATGATGAGGATGAGGGTGAAGAACGTGATGATGATGATGAGGATGAGGATTATGATGATGATGATGATGATGAGGGTGTCGATGAAGATGATGACCATGATGATGATGACAATGATGATGATCATGATGATGATGGTGAGGATGAGGGTGATGAACGTGATGACGATGAGGATGAGGATTATGATGATGATGAGGAGGAGGAGGATGAGGATGAGGATGCTGATATTCTTGAGGATGAGGGTGTCGATGAAGATGATGACAACGATCATGATGATCATGATGATGAGGAGGAGGAGGAGGACGAGGGTGATGAACGTGATGATGATGAGGATGAGGATTATGATGATGATGATGAGGAGGATGCTGATGATGTTGAGGATGACCATGATGATGATGATGACCATGATGATGATGACAATGATGATGATGATGATCATGATGATGATGATGATGATGATGATGAGCATGAGGGTGATGAACGATGATGATGAGGATCAAGGTTGATGATGATGAGGATGAGGGTGATGATGATGATGGGGATGAGGGTGATTATGAAGATGATGATGAGGTTGATGGTGATGATGAGGAGGATGATGAATATGATGATGATGATGAGGATGAGGCTGTCGATGAAGGTGATGATGATGGTGAGGATGAGGGTGATGAACAATGCTGATGAGGGTGATGATGAGGATGAGGATGAGGGTTATGATGAAGATGATGATGAGGATGATGGTGATGATGAGGAGGATGATGAGTATGATGATGAGGAGGAGGAGGAGGGTGATGATGAGGAGGAGGAGGATGGTGATGATGACTAGGGTGAAGCTGATGAGGATGAGGGTGATGATGATGATGATGATGATGAGGATAAGGATGATGATGATGATGATGATGATGATGATGATGATGAGGATGAATATGAGGGTGATGATGACCATGATGATGATGATGATGATGATGATGATGAGGATGAATATGAGGGTGATGATGACCATGATGATGATGATGATGATGATGATGATGATGACCATGATGATGATGAGGGTGATGATGATGATGAGGGTGATGATGAGGATGATGATGATGATGACCATGATGATGATGAGAAGGATGAGGATGATGAGGTTGACGATGATGATGAGGGTGATGATGATGATGAGGTTGACGATGATGATGAGGGTGATGATGAGGAGGAGGAGGATGGTGATGATGACCATGATGAAGCTGATGAGGATGAGGGTGATGGTGATGATGATGAGGATGAGGATGAGGATAATGATGATGATGAGGATGATGAGGATGACGATGAGGGTGATGATGACCATGATGATGACGATGATGATGATGATGGTGATGACCATGATGATGATGATGAGGATGAGGGTGATGATGATGATGAGGGTGATGATGAGGATGATGATGATGATGACCATGATGATGATGATGAGGATGAGGATGATGATGGTGATGATGATGATGAGGGTGATGATCATGATGAGGGTGATGATGATGATGAGGTTGACGATGATGATGAGGTTTATGAGGATGAGGATGATGACGGTGATGACGATGATGATGATCAGGATGAACATGATGAAGCTAATGAGGATGAGGATGATGATGATGATGAAAATGAGGATGATGGTGATGGTGATGAGGATGAGGGTGATGATGATGATGATGATGATGACCATGATGATCATGATTAGGATGAGGATGATGAGGATGAGGATGAGGATGAGGGTGATGATGATGATGAGGTTGACGATGATGATGATGAGGATGAGGATGATGATGATGATGACCATGATGAAGCTGATGAGGATGAGGGTGATGATGAGGAGGAGGAGGAGGAGGATGAGGATGATGAGCAGGAGGAGGAGGATGAGGATGAGGGTGATGACATATGATGATGACGATGATGACGATGATGACCATGACGATGCTAATGAGGATGAGGGTGATGATAATGATGATGATGATGAATATGAGGATGAGGGTGGTGATGATGATGATGAAGCTGATGAGGGTGATGGTGATGAAGATGATGATGAACAATGATGATGAGGAGGAGGAGGAGGAGGAGGATGACTATATGATGATGATGATGAAGATGAGGATGAGGGTGATGATGATGATGATGAGGATGAGGGTGGTGATGATGATGAGGATGAGGGTGATGATGATGATGATGAGGATGAGGGTGGTGAACAATGATGCGTTATGACAAAAACAAATTAGTTAAAATTTACCTATAGCACCATTAGAATTTACCTAGTTCAATTATGTTAGCAACATTAAAGAAATTCCATGAAGTAATCTATAGTGGGAACCCACCACCCATACAAATTCAAAGTATCTAGTGACATTGTGAATCTAGAAGCCATACCACATAAATTAGCTCTGAACATAATTCTATATATCGCATATGCGATATAACGCATATGTGATATAGCTTATTCATATCGCATATGAGTTATTTGAAAATTTAAATAATTGGCGAGATTAAGGTTTGGCATTAGGTTTGGAAGCAGCTTCAGAATACCGAACCTATTGGCTAGGACAAATCAACCAGGGCTATTGCTTGTATTTTAGAACTCTATCAATATGCTCAGATTAGATGCTGTGTTTTGATATGACATACACAATATTTTTTTATGAAAGTGTACGATATTGTAGAGTACGAAATGGCGATTCTGAATATATAATTTTTTCCTTCAAAACTATGTTTTATTTATTTATAATTATTTTTCTAAATGACACATGTTAGTTTTTGAAAATACATACATTGATTGTTTGTTATATAACTTTTGATTTCCATCATCATTTCCAAAAAAAACTATATGGTGCACTAGACGAGATCAAGCTCTACAATATTATATTAAGAAATCAAGGATTTCATTAATTTTTTCCCCTAAAGTGTTGCACCCACACATAAGGTTTTAATTTCAAACTTTTCTGACTTCAATAAATAATAATAAAAAAAATAATTCATGAAAAATTCTAAATAAATAGTGTTGCACTAGTCCCATATGTCCTTTATATGTCTGCAATATTTTATCCCAAATGGACATCATTTACCTCATATATTGTTGCACCCGCACAAACATATATGTTAAGATGTGCTGAAAATTTGAAAACCCACTTTCACGGAAACTAATTTTATAATCATTTGCACATGTTTTCTCTGCATAAATGATATATATTATGAAAGCTGATTCAATTACCTATCTTTTCTCTTTTTACTTCATCTTTAAATAAGCTAGGGAAGTACCCCTAATTGTCACCTAAAATCAGAGTTTTCCGTTTATTCCAGTATTATGTGGCATCTAAAGTGTCCTTAAAGGAGTCCATGATTGTGCATCAGCCCTGAAGCCATTTTGGACATTTGGAAATCAAGCCAATCATGTACCATATGATGCATGTTTAGTAATAAGCAATGCATTCGTGTTATTTCATGAGCATCTTCCATGTGTGGGAAAAAACTAAAACCAACATTTTTTATTTTGTTACTTGACTGTGATATATATATTGGCAGGTATGATGTGTGCTTGGGGTTCGTTGTTTGGACTCCATGTGAATCAAGATGAGACTATAATGGCCAACGTCTCTATTGATCAAACCTATTATCCCACCCACAACTGAGTGGATAAATGCAAAAATCTGAGTGATATGGATGGGAGAACTGCTTGGGTGACATACTTGTGTCCTTCCCCTTTTTGCGATTGACCATTGTTTTTATTTATAAGTTTAAATTGGAATCATTGTGGATTGTGTCAAAGAGAATGAGGGCACACTTTTTTCCAACTCATTATTCGAATGGGTAAACACCTATCGAAGTAATTAAGTAATAGTTAAGAAGGGAATAGGTTAGTGAACCATAATGGCTAGGGAGTAAATAAGTTAGTGGTTATGACACATTAGTAGGTTGGTTGTTCATGAATTAGCAAATAAATAGTTAGAAAATGTGTTTCTCAATGGATTAATCCCAATGGTACCTAGTTAGAAAAATTGCAACAGTGGCTATGTCCTTATTTTATTTCTATATTGTAAGGAAAATATAATAACATATAGAAACTTTGTCATTAATACATTGCATAAAAAACACACACACACACACACACACACACACATATATATATATATATATATATATATATATATCCAAAGTTAAGTGAAATTTTATATTAAGATATATTTCTACAAATACATTTTGATTTCTTTACAAAATAGTACTGATTTTTAAAATTGACAAGATAAAACTATTGAAAATCTACCATGAAAAATGTTGTTTGTTTATTGATATTCTTAACCTTCTTCCAAAACACTTTGAAATTGTTTGCTTTATAAAAATCTATTTGTAGTATATATTTTTATACTTATGTTCTAATATTAATCAATGTTCAATTATTTTTAATTTAAATCAATAAAAGTTAATATATTTTTATATAAATATTAATTATAATTTTTATAAAACAACACATTTAAAATTGAAATATAAATTATTTTATTAATTTTTAAATAAAAATAATAATTAAATAAAATACTAAAAATATCAATATATTTATCAAAAATATCAAATCCAAATTAAAATAAAGTTGTGAAAAAAAAACTAAATTAAACATAATGAGCACTCTAATTAAACATTTCACATCCCGTTAATTACAATATTTCCTAATACATACTTTATAAAAAAAACTCATTTCCCATACATTTATTCTGTTGTTTTTTATACTCCATTATTTTATTCAATATGCATAATAAATAAATTTAATACAACAATGAGTATGAAACATTTATTCCGTCGTTTTTTATACTCCATTATTTTATTCCAATATGCATAATAAATAAATTTAATATAACAATGAGTATGAAAACTATAAGAAAATTACTTTTGTATATATAATCAAATGAACCATCCAAAAAAGGTTTTGACATAATGAACTACTGCTTCTAATTTCGATATATAAGGGGAAATATAAAAACTAAGACGTTCACAAAGTCCATCTTTTCATGGGAAAGACATAAAAGAGTAAAACAAAAATCCAATGTAAACCTAGAACATTGGTAGAGATGAGAATGGCCATAATGAACTACTGCTTCTAAAATTTCCATATAAAAAGGGAAATATATATAAAACAATTCCCATGCATATAAAAAAAAGTTAACATGGCTACATTTGAGCTATTTCAATGCATTAAATTTAGTACATTTTTTATTAAGAAAAAATCTGCCACCAACCAAAAATATCTCAGCCTAAACATGTGTTCTATTACATGGTTGAACTGATTTCTTCTATTTAATGTAACTGACAGTGGATTGACTTCTTCGATTTTCACAATTTCAATATATCGTGACTATCACTCAACGGTTAGTGTTAAAGATCTGGTTCAATTCCTTTCTGTGTGAAGGTTTATTTTGGATCTTATAGTTACTATTAATTCCATGCAACAGTTAAACAGTTAACATGAATTACTATTAATTCCATGCAACAGTTAACATGAAATATTCAGGTGACCATTTTTTATTATTATTATATAACGGTGAGTTCAAGAAAGCGGAAGATAGATATCTGTTACATCCATTGAACACACAGATGCAAATAACACTACATTCAACTGAGATAGGGAGCAGATTCATAAATTCTGTAGTACTTATCTTTAACGCACACTTCCACTTGTAGATGGGTGAGCAGTTTTAACTACACTAGTGGAGCATTCTGCATTGATTATTATGAAGCATTCGAAGCTGCAGAATGCTCCAATGGCCGCAACTACAGCTGCAATTGTGAACAGAGGCGTATAAAATAATCCACTAAAATATAATCTATCAGTGCAATATGTACAGATATATACTTTGTGAACCATTTAATGACACTCAGTGGAACTTAATATGTTACAGGATCATTAAGAGATCCCTGTGCAAATGTCAACAACGATTAAATATTACTTAACCTAATGTAAATGGTAGTATAGAGTGAGCCTCGCTCTCATCTCCAAATAAAAAATATGATCATAGTGTATCAGTTCCAATTTCCAGAGTTTAAATCTGCCCAATTCGATTTTTAGCAAAGTCTACATAGGAAATAACTTTTACGTAAAACTACTTAATATTACACATGAATACAGAGTATGCTGTCACATTATATCAAGACTAAACATAGCTACATCCCCACACTGAAAAGCTTATTTGGCAACAGTCCACAGCATGAAAATTTGTTAATAGTTGTTGCCCTAATGATGTCCTCGATCAAAATGCGTATCACAGTCTAAACTATCTGCGACAATGCCATCACCATACTTTATAATTTAATTTAAAGCATGGATTCCAATTAAGTAATCCTCCCATGAGCGTTTAACCTTTCTTAATAAATAACCCTAAGCAAAATTAGAACTTTATACCAGCTATTGGAATTCACTCCCTTTATGGAAAAAAAATGCTTCTTGTAGTCTAAACTATCTGTGACAATGGCATCACCATCCTTCACATTAGAGCTACAACAAGCAAGGCTGGTCCTTTTTCAACAACCTAGAAGATGAAGAAGATGTTAAGAAATTTAAATTTCTAGGAAAGTTTAGGAGAAGTTACAATAACCGTGATACTATGGAATTGGTAATTCTGTTGAATTAGCAATTCTCTGCATGATGCTACTTTGGGGGAAATGACCCTGGATTATGCCTAGTTTCTATCTTTCAACAAACGAGCCCGTACAATGTCAATTATTTAGTAGTTGGGTGGTAACTTTCCCATGAAAACAACTCGTGAATTGCTCAAAAGTTTATTAAAACCTCTTCATCCCACCCCACCCTAGCCAAACCCCACCTCAGGTTTTGTTGAGAATATTCAATGCTTAGAACAAGAAAATTAAAAGCTCATTACCAAGGATGAAAGAGTTGTTAAGGTCGATAACTGGTTAAAAGTTTAATCCTAAACAAAAAAAAGTAAAAACAAGTGCTATATTTTGTTTAACTTCAATAGCATACATACACATTCTTTACATTTAGACTTCAAAGGTGGTTTCCAACTGAATTGGCATAAAAATGAGTTTTTTAACTGATTTAAAATAGATTATTTTCCTCAAAAATGTTGTAAACAAGGACCCGATTGATGATTATTCTTCTCTATTCCATGCGTCTACTTACAATTTATCTGGATGATGCAAGGCCAAACTGGACGCCTGTCAAAGTCACCTGCGGTAACCACCCAGCGCCCAGCTTCTTCCATCGTGCCAATAAATGAAGTGACTGACTGCTTCACTCACTGGCCTTCCTTCCCTCTTCTTAGTCTGCAGGTAAAGAGAAAGTAAGCAAATGGTCTTTTTCGTCCTTCTAACTCTATAGTTGAAAAGTGAGCAACCAAACAACGAAGCCAGCGGAATAGAAGAAGAATACAAATATCAAAATGGCAAATTCGTGCATGGGTTGCATGCAAAGTTGTGGCAGCATGAAGAAAACACTTGCAAAGAGATGCATGCAGATAGCCACACAGTCACTGCAAGCTCAGCTCCATGAATGAGGTTGTCAGAGTGGCTTAACAGAGGAAAGTGCATTAAAATCTTAGGGCACAACAACTTAGGCAAATGTCACCTGCACAGGATCAAAGAACATACAGTAAAATAGCTTAAAAAAAAGAACTTAATACAACCCAAAATTAAACTATTGAAAAACTATAGAAAACACAAAAAAAATTATTTAAAACCTCAACTAATCCTCCTTGACGAATCATATATCCCTGTCAGGGACATAATGAAAGATATTAATAACAAATTTTAAGCAACTATTTAGACAAGTGAAAAAATAAAATAAAAAACACAACTATCAATAACAAGTGGCCTATTCCTTCCTATGCAAAGGTAGAGATATCAAATCATTAGTCAATAATAAACCATATCACTCTTTTAATAATTAATAATAATAAAATCTTTACTTTCCTATTAATAAGAAAACGTAAAGCGAATATATGAATATATATATAAAAAAATTCCCTTTTACTTGGGAATAATAATTTATATTTAATTTCTTCCATAATTAGTCACCCACTATTATTAATAATAATAGGATTATTTTTTTTATAATAATGATATTAGAGTAGTAATTAATTTCAACTAAAGGTCTTAGGTTCATTAGAGCACTAATTCTCCATGCCTATGTATAAAGATAATTATTATGTTATTTTTAAAGGTTAATAATATTAATACTAATAGTATTAGTAATAGATCACCTAGGTTTACGAGCAAGTAATAGGTCGTTTCCCCTCTTATGTGACGAGGGGAATTCAAAGGCTAAGTAGGATCATAATCTACCTATAGACTTATTGAGGTTTTACACACTTAAAACCCCTTCCTTCCCTTAGTGGATACCATGCCCCTTCATTACCATGTGCTTGCACATCCATCCCTCAGACTCATTTTTCCATTATTTCATAATTTACATATTATAACACATCATCATATTGTATCTAGTGTATGGTATAATATCATATCAAAGTGACAAACAATTCTACAACAATCAATGGTGGGTTTTGGCCTTGAGTTCTTCATAATGAATCATTACATAGATATGTTTACATCCATTACACTTAACCAGAACACATAGGGCTAAGAATGAGGAGTATTACAAAATCCCACACTTTAAAAAACACTCTTTGTTGTGTTCTCATTCTTCAACATTTTTTCTTCAACTCTTTAGTTGCACACACACAACAATTGTTCTTTATTTATTTTTCAGCCACGTCGGATGGATTTTTTAAGATGTCTTCAAATCCTTTAATGTTCAACATTTCTTGTTTTTTTCAACAAATAAGATAAAGAAACATATACAGACATATAATAATTTTAGACCAAAACAAGAACTAAATATAAGTGCTTATAATAAGTTACTTATCTCCAGGAATACCATTCCGCGCTCTTGATATTTTTGTAGTAATTTTCTTCCATTGGATGACTATACCTCATCCTTTGTGTCTCAATCACCATGACAATTATGGTTTATAAAAGTTCTTATTGAAAGCATTTGCATATGTTCTTGCATTATTCATAACTTTGTGATAAAGGAATTGCATGCTACACTTTTCAATAACAATTTACGCATATACAAATAAAATTTTAAATAGGCTTCTCGTGATGATTACACATCATATTTTCATTTCTACCATATATCAACAATCTTTAAAATATTATTTCATTCTAAATCCTATTTATATATTATCAACATTTTATACATATCACACATGTATATTGGATAAATATGCCAAAGCATTCCATATTGTCATGCGCAAACAATATCATATTTCAGCAGTTGTTCATAAATACAACTCGAAATTTCGCATCTAAATCATCGAACATTTACTCACATTTACACATGTATACAATGTACAATTCAATCCACAATTCAATCCAATATGAAAGAGTACTCAAGTCATACCACATATTCATATGTTTAACCACAATAAAATCAAATATACTTCAAAATTAGCCACATACCTCGTTTCCTTACCTCTTTCAACAAGCTTCCCTCTTGTATGTTTAGATGGTCTTCAAATTCCTTTCTAGAAGTTTTTCCACATGTGTTATACATAATATATGCATGCCATACCAAACATCAGGATGGTACCCCTTCCCTATTATACAATACCTTAGGTCTACCACTCATCTCATCATCTAGGTATCCTTTAAAACTAAATTTAGGCTGAAAACTTGTAAATTTTCAGAAATGGTATTCCATCCCATTTTTGACTCTTTTTCAAATTTTGGAGAGATCGGATCATATGAAATTCTTAGAATTTCTCTTCACAAATAATACCATTAGTTGCATAATTCAATATACTTTCTATAGATGTGAATTTTGTTGAATTTGGTGTGATCCAGTAATTTTATTTATTATATTTCTTAGAAGGTGCCTAGATTGCTTCAAATTTTAATAGAATACATTTAAATGAAAATTCAATAACTTCTTAAAGACACTATAATTTTTTTTTGAAAAATCACGGTCCCTAACATTGATGTGTTGTCTTTAAAAGGGTGCTTTTAGTTTTTTTTGTTTTCAACTTGAAATTAGGGAAGATGTTGTGTCAAACTAAACATGTCATATTTATGTTAGTTTTTCATATTGGTCTACTTCAAAAAATTCTAATAATTATTGCATGTGCCTATTGGATACAAACTTATAGACATATATTAGTACAATCTGTCTAGATCATCATAACATATTTTGTTTTTGATAAAAAATAGTTTAATAATGAATTAACTTATGTCTATAAACATGCCTATTTACCATAATTTCATTAATTAATAACATACTATCAAAAACTTGCAAAAATGATATATCAAATGCTAATAAAAAAATATACAAAATAATCGATAGAAAGCTAACACAATTCCCTACAACTTTTGTTTTTACTACAAAATGAAATTCTAAATACAAATCTAATTATTATTTGCTTGAAGTTGACAAACTTGAAAACACAACACTGCTTTTCTCATAACCCCTCCGCTCCGCCCCCCCACCCACTAAAAACAACACTGCTTTTTTCATAACCCCTCCCCCCATGAAAAAAGACACCTAGATTCATGATTTCACCCTACAATGTATAATTCAATGCAACATAAAAGAGTACTCAATTAATACCACATATTCATATATTTAACAACAATAAAATCAAATATACTTCAAAATGAACCATATACCTCGTTTCCTTACTTCTTTCAACAAGGTTCCCTCTTGCATGTTTAGATGGTCTTCAACTGCTTTCTATAAGTTTTTCCACATGTGTTATACAAAATATATGCATTCCATACCAAACATCAGGATGGTAACCCTTCCCTATTATACAATCCCTCAGGTGTACCACTGATCTCGTCATCTAGGTTGGGTTCATCATCACCCAAACCTTGGTCATCCTTAAGCTAAGGCACTTCAAAACCAAGGGTATCCCTTATGATTTTCTTATAAGATCCTTATCTTAAAGAACCACCACTCGTCCCTACATCATCGATGATGATCATTATCATTATTATTATTATTATTATTATTATTATTATTATTATTATCATCATCAAGAAAAAGAAAATTATTATTATGAGGTTCGTTTTTAATGAAGAGTTCCTCCCTTCTCATCCTTCTTGTGATAGTAGGTGATAGTTTATTAATTTATTATTCTTTTAACTTAATACTTCTTCATTTCTTATCTTTGCAAATATTTATCTTATAATATTCTTTCATTTTTAAATTATTTTAAACTTGCATATATGCATTCCAATTTAGGGTCTCTAGTTATCCAAGAACACTTTAATCAATGAAATACTCCTACTAACCAAAGGCTAGTGCTTAAGGAAATATAGAAATTTTTTCTTACAACCACAGTTAGTAATTCCACCTATATAAACATTACTAATGTTAAATAATATCCATGTAGTCCACCTTCCAACCAATAACCAATACTCTAGCCTATATAGTAAATATTGGTATTAAAAACTCTATGGTCATAGAAAATTTTCAACCATGACTAGAATTTGACTGTAATCTCCTCTTATGCTTAGTCATTGAGGACCAACTTGCTGACCTATGTGATTCCTATAGGTTCGAGCGGATACTGACAATCAAGGAATCAACCGAAGACTGATGCCATATATAGAAGATCTAAGGAATCAATATTATATCACCATTGGGTCAAAGAGGGCCACTAGAGCCAAAGGCCACCTGCATGCATGACATCTAGGTATTATTTAATGATGCATGCACCCGATTCAGTCTCCATGCACATGCATGCAAGTCAACTGCAAATTAGAAGATAAAGTGACCTAATTATGTCAAAAGTTAGGGTTTTCATAGTTGAGAGTTATAAAAGAAAGATAAAGTGAATGGAGAAGTCACTTATGTGATAATTCATTTGTGGAGTCAAATTGGAGAGCTTGGCGAGCTAATTTGGGGTTGAGCGCATGCTCAACTAACTGGTGTATTTCGAAAGTGAAATCTATCTACCCTAGTTCATCATCAGGTTGGATCATCCAGGTTCAGCACTAGTTCATCATTAGGTTACACTCAGCAGTTATTCCGAGAGGTTTATTATTCATCCAGCCAGAGGGTTTCACCATGACACTTTGTCACCGTGAATATAGACAAATGAATTCATTTTCCTACCTACAAGTTTTAGAACTTCCGCATGCTACTTCCATCATCATCAGAGGGGTATTATAACCCTAGTGCACATCATCCGGCCTTCCAACAACAACTTATTTATTATTCTGGAGCTTATATAGTTTGAGAGGAGGGTGCATTCACCTGTGGAGGATGATTTGGTGTATCTCCTTATTCCTCCAACATAATCTTTGCATGCTAGGACCGGTCTCTTCACCATTAGCTGATCTATATACTCGTATGTACATTCGTTGATTTCTCCTATTTTATAGCATCTCAGTATTTTTCTAGGGCACATATTTGCATGCATGCAAAGTTCGGGGTCCGCTTTCCTATTTGATTAAGGAGTAAGTCTATTAGCCATCTACAGTATACACATAAATAGGAAAATATCAGTTTGGGATATTACAGTGGTATCAGAGCTATTTTCCTTGCTAGCTGTGGGCATGCAAAAATTATAAATGAATCCAAGAGACCCATACAACATTACTCACAGGAGACATAGGTATAGAGACAAAGAAGAGGAGTTAGAGGACATAGATTTGGGGAACAGAGAGAATCAGTTTGAAAAGGAAAAGATACAATGGCCTATGATGATAAAATAGCTTTCAATAGTCTCATATCAGCCATAAAAGAACTCACCACTGGGAAAAAAGAAATGATGAGCACCTTCAGGCAAATGACTGAGAAGAATGGGCCCATCCCACACAGTCCCTTATTTCCCAACAGTGATAGGATATCCACCAGTAGTAGTAGGGAGCACTTACATACCAACATACAGAGCCATCCACATATATACAAGCCTTTCTGACCTACCATGCCTCAATTCTTAGATAGTCCAGCTGCAGTGCCTATAGCATAAGAAGAACCAGAAGAACCCATCAGTGCCTATCTGAGAGAATATAGGGCTTTAAGAGAGAACATCAATTCATCCGTGACCTTCACTGACTTCTGCAACTTTAAAATTAAGGACAAACCCAAAGCTTACAATAAGCCATTCACCTAGAACTATGAGTTACGATGCACCATAGGGAAACTGACTATCCCTACCTTTGAGGGCACTCGCGGTGGCCCAGCTAGGAATTGGGTGTAGAAGTTGGATACATACTTCCAGCTCAACCCCATGACTGAGACGGATGCCATTAAATTGGCTAATTTTCATTTGGATGAAGAATCACATGAGTGGTGGTACCACGAGTTAGTGACACTAGGTCACAACACCATCACCTCATACATAGATTTTACATAGAGGCTCATTGAGCAGTTTGATCAGAAGGATCCAGAGGTACACTTTATGGAGCTGGTACAACTCAAGAAGATAGGGAGTGCAAATGCTTTTATTTCAGAGTTTCATAGGATAGCAGTCATGGTCACATATATATCAGAGAGCAGGTTGATTATGTTTTTCACTGAGGCTCTCATTGAACCCTTACGGGGATGGGTCAAGTCTTATAATCCCACCACCCTAGTAGATGCCATCAGACAGACTAGAGACTTGCAGGATGCAGTGCCCAAAAATAGGCTTCCTCCCAGGACCAATGTTCCTATTAAAGGTAAAGAAAGGGAACCATGGCCCAAGAAAGAATGGATGGACAATGATACCCAATAGGACCTTAAAAGAAAAAAATTATGTTTCACTTGCTAGGAACCATGGATACTAGGTCACAGATGTTCAAGAAAAGGAAAGTCCAACTACATAGAGGCTTATTTCGACAGTGAGGAGGATGAGGATTACCAGGATCAAAAGTAGGGAGAGACAACAGAGATAGTTGCTGAGGGACAAGCCTCAGGAGGTACCATTGCTACCATGACAGGGGTTCCTAGATTCCACACTCTTTGGATTAGAGGTACCGTACAGGGCCACAGGGTGGGATTACTAATAGATGGTGGGGAATCCCACAACTTTATTGATTCTACATGGGTTAAAAAGAGAGACATTCAAACTAAGAGCTTTGATGGGTTTTCAATATCAGTAGCAGGTCACACCATGGAGTGTAGTCAGATGATTCCTAAATTAAAGGTAACACTTGGGAATTATACAGTGATAGAGACATTATATGTGGTAGATGTACCTGACATGAATGTGGTACTAGGAGTTCAGTGGTTGTATTGCCTAGGGAAGTATTCCACAAATTACCAGACAATGGAGATGGAGTTTGCAGGAGCAGAAGGATAGAAGGTGGTATTGAGAGGGATGAATACCTATCCTCCCATAGCAGTGACATCACACAGGATCGAGGCAATACATTGGCAGGGATATATTGAGTGGGTTGCATAGTGTTTGGTTACCTTTAGGAAACCACCAGATGAGGCCACACAACATCCAACAGATATAGAGGCCTTACTACAAAAGCACAAGGTAGTATTCAGAGACCTTCCAGCAGGTCGACCTCTAGATAGGGGATTTGAGCACATTATTGAGTTAGAGGAGGGGACCCAAGTAGTTATCACCACTCCTTACAGACATCCTAATAGGTATAAAGATGATATCGAGGGTACAATCAAGAAACTAGTCAAGCTGGGATACATAAAACCTAGCTCCAGCCCCTTTGCATCTTCAGTAGTGCTAGTGAAGAAAAAGGATGGAACCTTATGCATGTGCATTGATTACAGGGCACTCAATAAGAAGACTAAAAATAACAGGTATCCCGTCCCTAGGATTGATGATTTAATGGATGAACTACAGGGGGCAAATTACTTTTGCAAAATTGATCTATGCTCAGGGTACCATCAGATTCGGGTCAGGGAACAAGATGTTCCAAAGACCACTTTTCGTTGCCACTACGGACATTATGAGTTTCTAGTGACGCCATTTGGGTTCACTAATGCACCAGCTACTTTCCAATCATGCATGAACCATATCTTCAGGACACAGTTGCATAAATATATTCTAGTATTATTTGACGACATATTGATATATAGTCAGACTTGGGCAGAACATTTGAGACATCTTGATGAAGTACTTGGTATTCTTCAGGAGCAGTCACTATATGCCAAAATGTCCAAGTGTGAGTTCGGCATGTAGGAGATGTTGTACTTAGGACATGTGATAGGGGCCAACGGGGTCCAGGTGCACTTAGAGAAAATTCGAGCAATTTTCGATTGGCCTACACCTAAAAATGTGACAGAACTAAGGGGATTTTTGGGCCTTTGCACCTACTATAGGAAGTATGTCAGCGAATTCTAACAGATGACCGCACCCCTCACAGATCTTACCAAGAAGGAAGCATTTAGTTGGTTGGAGGTAGCACAACAAACATTCGAGAAAATGTAGGAGGTAATGAGTTCATGCCTAGTATTAGCTTTACCAGACTTTTCTCAATCCTTTGTGTTAGAATGTGATGCTTCACAAGAGGGAATTGGGGTAGTTTTGATTCAAAACAACCACCCCATTGCATTTGAGAGCAGGAAGCTCAAAGAATATGAGTGCCACTATTCGATATATGACAAAGAGATGTTAGCTATCCTCCATGCACTAACCAATTTTAGGCAGTACTTAGTAGGTGCCAGGTTCAAGGTTAAGATAGATCATGACAACCTGAAATACTTCCTAGAGCAGAAAGAGATAAACAAGAGACAACGGAAATGGGTAAGTAAAATGCATGCTTATGACTTCGAGATTGAGTATGTAAAAGGGAAGCGTAATGTAGTGGCCGATGCACTTTCTAGACGACCAACTACTTTATCCCTTATGAGCATCTCATTAGATTGGAGGTCTCATCTTTTGGTCAAGTACTCCAAAGATAAGTTTGCTTGTGATCTATTGGATGGACAGATTCAGGATGATAGGTACAGGATCATTGATGATATCATTTACTACAAAAACAGAATCTTCTTGGTTCCAAAGTCTCCCCTCAAGGAGAAAATCTTATAGGCATCGCACGATTCACCATTAACAGGGCATTAGGGTTTTCCTACAGATAGATTAGAGAAATGTTCTCATGGAAGGGCCTCAAGAAAGATGTGATACAACATGTGAGGCAGTGCATCTTTTGCCAACAAAACAAAATAGAGCACATCCACCCAACTGGTTTACTACATCCCTTACCTATTCCCGAGCAGAAATGGGAGAGCATTTATATGGACTTCATTACTAGGCTGTGCAAGGTCCAAGGCAGAGACTGCTTGTACGTAGTAGTGGATAGATTGACTAATTTTGCTCACTTCTTTGCCATATCATCAGATTATTTAGCAGCACAGGTAGCAGAACTATCTTTCAGAGAGGTATTTAGACTCCATGGGTTACCCAAGACCACTGTTAGTGACAGGGACAACAAAATCACAGGAGCCTTTTGGCAAGATATTTTCTGGTTAGTGGGGACTGAGTTAGCCATGAGCACAAGTTATCATCCACAGAGTGATGGGAAGACAGATATTGTTAATAAATGGATTGATGGATACTTGATAAATTACGTATCAAGTCAGCAGAAAACATGGATGAAATGGTTACACTTGGGTGAACATTGTTACAACACCACCTACCATATGACCATTAGGATGACCCCTTTCCGAGCCCTGTATGGGTATGATGCTTCCACTTTTGCAGACCGGATATTTGGTGATACGAGGGCCCCTAAGGCCAAGGAGTGGATTTAAGAGGGTCAAGATATCCTCAAGATACTCAGGGAGAACATACAGGCTACTCATAATCAATAGAATATATATGCAGAGAGGCACAAACTTTAGCACAGTTTTGAGGTGGGAGACTTCGTTTATTTATGCCTCCAGCCTTACCAACAGTCACCTCTTAAAAAGAAAGGAGCATAAAAACTCCAACCTCATTTCTATGGTCCATACAAGATAATTTAGAAGGTCGAAGAGGTAGCATATGAGCTAGAACTACCCCCAGAGAGCAAGATTCAGAATGTATTTCATGTCTCCAATCTCAAGAAGGTGGTTGGTCAACAGATTGTTACATATTTCGAGCTTCCTCCCCTTGATGATGAGGGGCAATTGGTTCTGATTCCGGAGCGCATCCTAGAGGTACAAGAGCAGAAACTAAGGAACAAAATCATCAGAGATTACCTCGTTCAATGGAAATATCTACTTATAGAGGAGGCTACTTAGGAGGCAAAAAATGTATTACAGCACCTAGCTTTACAGTTGCTTGAGGACAAGCAAATTTGACCAACCCACTAACCTATGTGATTCCTATATGTTCGAGCGGGTACTGACATTCAAGGATTCAGCCGAAGACTGATGCCATATATAGAAGATCTAGGGCATCAATATTATATCATCATTGGGTTGAAGAGGGCCACTAGAGCCAAAGGCAACCTACATGGATGACATCTGGGCATTATTTAATGATGCATGCACCCGATTAAGACTCCATGCGCATGCATGCAAGTCAACTACAAATTAGAAGATAAAGTGACCTAATTAGGTCAAAAATTAGGGTTTTCACAGTTGAGAGTTATAAAATAAAGATAAAGTGAATGGAGAAGTCACTTATGTGATAGTTGATTTGTGGAGTCTAATTGGAGAGCTCCACGAGCTAAGTTGGGGTTGAGCACATGCTCAACTAACTGGTGTATTTTGGCAGCGAAATCTATCTGCCCTAGTTCATCATTAAGTTCGATCATCCAGGGTCAGCACTAGTTCATCATCAGGTTACATTCAGCAGTTATTTCGGGAGGTTGATTATTCATCCATTCAGAGGGTTTTACCATCACACTGTGTCACCGTGATTAGAGACAAAGAAATTCGTTTCCCTACCTACAGGGTTTATAACTTCTGCATGCTACTTCCATCATCATCATAGGGGTATTATAACCCTAGTGCATATCATCTAGGCTTCTAGAAGCAGCTTATTTATTATTTTGGATCTTATATAGCCTAAGAGGAGGGCGCATTCACCTATGGAGGACGATTTGGTGTATCTTTTTATTCCTCCGGTATAATCCTTGCATGCTGGGACCAGTCTCTTCACCATCAGCTGATCTATATACTGGTATGTACATGCATTGATTTTTCCTATTTTATAGCATCTCAGTATTTTTCTAGGGCACATATTTGCATGCAATTGCATGCATGCAAAGTTTGGAGTTTGATTTCCTATTTGATTAAGGATTAAGTGCATTAGCCATCTACAGTATACACATAAACAGAAAAATACCAGTTTGGGATATTACATTGACCTTGATCATCTACATGCATATTCAAATAGGATAGTTCTCTTCCCTTTAGTCATCCATGTTTCTCATTATTATAGATTCAATTTCTTAACTTTTCCTATTAGTTCAATTTTATATCTTCAAAACTTTATTAATATGTACATTATTCTTAGATTTTCATCCATCTCAATCCATCTAGGGACGCTTACTTTTCTTCGATAGCATTACCAACTCTCCATCATCGATCCTTATCTATTTTGAAACATAATAGAGAGACAATCACATCAGTGATCATTTAAATATCATGAGTATTTTATCAAATATCACTTGTATGTACATGAGAAATTATACATTCCATCACAACAATCTATATTGCACTAATATCACGAATGCATTCACCATTGCATAGTCATTTCATAGTAGTTTACATGCTCAATCATACCAACATAATCATACCAACACAAATGTAATAACAAGGGATAACATATATATATAGCTTGTCTCAACATGTTACCATTCACCCGCATAGAGCATTAGAGATGATAATCAAAATTGTAGCAAGGACTTACAACAAATTGTATAAACTTTCAATTATAAATTGAAGGAAAAGAGGATTATACATTCTTCAAGTTTGTGAGATCAATTTTTATTTTTATTTTACCTTGGTGTCGACCCATCTAATGGTTTGGTGTTGCAACTGTGCTCTTAAACCATTTCTCATGTACCCATTTACACTCTATAATATTTCATGGTAAAGGGACATAATTTGTTTTCTTTATTTCAATTCTGATTGCACCATGAGCACCATTCCAACTATATATAAGTCTATAGATCCATAGATATGCCATACATTCCACAAATCAAAACAAACCATTAGTTTCTTTAATGATGACTAGTTAAAGTATGATTTCTAGTAGTCCTTTACCATGGTAATTAAGAGAGTACATCCATATAAGGATTGCAATCAAGGTTATTTCTTCCCACTAGAATACAAAGAACTTGATCTTCAAGCCAAATCATTAACCCTTAACTTACTTATAACCAACAAGATATCTAAACTATGATCACAGATGCCCATACCTCTCCCACTGATAAACATGCATCTAAAATAAGATTACCATAAAAACAACAAGTGCATGCTATCATTAAAAGTATGTGTTCTAGATTAAATGGAATGTCATCTAATCTTACCATTAATAACGTAAGTTATCCAACTCAAACTTAAGAAAAATAACACCCTCTTCATTAGGTACTTCTCAAATTCTATATGTATGAATTGTTACTTTAAAAGTTATCAACAATCATATAAATTCTAATATGCTTCCATGGTGCTTTCAAACCAAGGCCCTATTCAAACATTATTGGTTATACATTATACATAGACACCATTTACATAGTATTAGCCATCACATTATCTATCATCAATCATACACATAATGCAAAATCCCTTAAGTTCCCACCATACCTTCCTTCTCAATGTAATAATCATCCTACATGCAAAAATGATGATGTCTACATTTGCATAGGAGGGAAAACTTAACCACATGAACCTTAGTATTTCAAGATGGATACATAGTGTATTTATGTAACAATATTTAGTTTATTAGTATCGATGGCATCGTTAGATGTTAATGATGCACATTTTAACAACATAATTCATTACCTCATTGTAACCTAACTTAAGTTATCAATACTAGTACTTATCCAAAACCATAAACAAGCAAGATCACATAAAATTCTTTAGGTATCATAGTGATAGTCATTATGTGGAACATTGAAATAACCAATCTTGGAAACACTTTGTAGCATAGTTCTACAATATCTAAACAAATTACTGAATATTAATATCATACATTACAAATATTAATTTTGCATCTAAAGTAAGGCACTTAACATAACAACACCAAAAAACATAGAATGCTTAACTCAAGTAACTTATCTTCGGAAACTAATTGTGCAAGTGCCATGTTACACCCAACCATAGGCACTCTAACTGACCTTTACTTTGTCTCTCATGAGGCAACCCCCGAGCCAGGAAATGCTTCCACTAGGAAAAGGAAACAACACAAATATTTCCCAAGATTTATCAACATAATACAGACACTAAGTCCACATTCATCACTAGATAAAATATCAAGGATATACTTGGAGTTGATACTCGACAAGTAGAACACTAGATCCTACTTATTAATACACAACTCTTTAACCTTTAAATACAAAGTTTAACTCTATAGGATATAGCTCTTAAGAACTAGGGATTCATTAGGATCCCTATAAATATAGAACCCTTGGCTCTAACGATTGTATGCTATCAAGCATTAGCTTTCAACAACAAATTAGTGCTTGAGTAACTTATCCATCAACAAAAAAAACATACAGTTGATTAACTCAACCATTAGCCAACAAATCATAGACATTGATTACCCATGTTTCAACGACCATTGATGGCAGTTGCTAGGGATGGAGACATTCCTCCATAGAGAGGTTTCTCCATCATTATACCTACAATAAACAATAGATAAACAAAATTATGAATTTCTAAATGAATACTAGGGGAACTATCCCTCTCTTGAATACATCAAGACATAAGCCCTAATATGAATTTCAAAGGTAACGTGCGTAATGCCTTTGTTCTCAACATAATTTCACATCAAGTTAATTAGATCATAGGGAAATAATACGTGTTTTCAATATGAGGGACATTCCCTCACATCCCAACACACAAGTGATTTGATAATCAATAATACAATCGAAATCAACAACGGGAAAAACCACTTATACTATGAAATGAGAACTCGACACAGTTCTCGTTTTTCTCTCTCCTAATTTTAGTAGCTATTATTACCTTTGTTTCAAAAAGAGTTGATACTAGTATCACGCATTTTCATTTTGAGACATTTTTTTGGGAATGTGAATAATCTTTGTCGTAAAATATTTTTAATTTCTATTTTCAAGTGATTTTTTAGAAATTTAACAAATATAATACATTAAGAAAGAAGTTATAATGAAAAACATATGCATTTTGCAATTTTTTTATTTAAAATAAGACATTTTGATGGACAAAGCAAGACATTTTTATTGACGAAATTGTAAAAAAATCAAGAAAATAAATACATTTAAAGTCATATTTAATGGATTTCAGAGAATTTTTGTATAAAAATGATACGAGTTTATTTTATTTTCCAAAAATGGCCAATTCACATAAATTCAAGAAAAACTATACCACATGTATGTAAATAACATATTAAAAACATTATATATAGAAAATTTATTTCTAAAATAAAGTCTGAAAGTCAAAACATTGCAAATATATCTTATCAAAAAGTTCTCAAAGTTCACATTTTCTTCAAGACATGAAACTAACCAACAATATCATGCAGGCCAAATTCTTCGTCGAAATTGGAATTTTCTGAGCTTGGATTTCTTCATGGACATCAATTTACTCTTTCATTAGGTCTTATATGTCTTCAAGATTCCCAAAGTGCTCCTCTACAAGCATCCCTCCTAATAGGGGTTGAAGCTCTTTTAACATCTTCGACACAAGTGTTTCATTAAAATTAAAAAAATTACATTAAAAAAAATTGCATCAATATTACATTATATTGAATTGGTCAATATAAATGAATGCAAATAACCAATTCAACTTATTCAATTCATTTATTCAAATTTTTTCATGATCTCTATTCATGTCGAATTATTTTTACCCAATCAATGCAAATGACCTATTCAACTTATTCAATGCGTTTATTTTTGTGAATAGACAAAATGGCTTGTTACTAATGATGCCATGTTCATTATTGTCACAAAATATAGTAAATAGAGAAAAGCCATGGTTTTTATTAATTTCATTTATTCAACTCATTTCATGATCTCTATTCATGTCGAATTATATTTCCCCAATGAATGCAAATCACCAATTCAATTTATTCAATGCGTGTATTTTTTAGAATAGATATAATTGCTTCTTACCAATGATGCCATGTTCATTAGTGTCACAAAATATAGTAAATAGAGGAAATCCATGGTTTTTATTACAATAACATATTTTAAATTTTGGTTTTATGTTTTGTGGTTGGGAAAATGTAAATTAGAAAGGATAATTACTACAAGTTTTGCTCTTATATATGATTTTTTATTATTATTTAATTGTAATGAATATTTAATTAAAAAAATCATTTACAAAATAAATATTGATATAGATAGTTGACATAGCAACGCCATTGTTGGTGAATGGTAATAACTATAACAATATATACCAATTATTTTTTTTAGTGAAGGTAATAATATATACCATGGGGACAATCTAGTAATAATTGTAACAAATAAAGAATAAGTAGGTGTGGTATGGCCTCCATGAGAACATTCTGACATATATTTTGTGTTTAACTGATGAAGTGAATCCATTCCTCTTTGTTGGGAACACCTCCATTCACAATGGTCACCACGTAGTACCCCGATGGAGCCACAACTGAGTTCAGTGGAGCCGTCAAACCAACTAAATACCTGAAATGCAAATATTTATAGTAGGGAATACTGGAATCGAACCACCAATCTTTTGCATTATTGCAGATGCTCTACCATTGAGCTATGACCCTGCAACTTTTTGAAATACCAAAACTTGACCTCATGTTTGAAAGTATTGTAAAAAATGAACTGTGTTAAATTTGATCAAATTTTGAAGTCTCTTATGTTAACATCTAAATTAAATATTTAATATAACAATTAAAGTATAATATATTTAAAAAATCAAGAGAATTATTAGATTAAATACAAACTTTGACATTTTTTCCTAATCCATTAGGATATGTTAAAATAACTAAGAGTTGTAATCTTTCATAACTATTTGGATTTTTTTGTTGCCTTTCTTACAATAAATTATCTTTTCCAAAATTTTATGGGCTTCCTCTCTAAGTGCCCCATTGTAGGATTTAACATTAAGTTTATAAATGGAATAGTAGTTTTCAATGAATTATCTTTTCCAAAACTTTATGGTCTTCCTCTCCACGTGCCCCAATGTAGGATTTAACATTAAGTTAATAAACGGAATAGTAATGCACAACATTTTAATTAAGATTCTCTTTGATCAATTACCATATATTTGGAGGAGGAGCCACTCAATTACCATATATTTGGAGGAGCGACCCTTCAGTGGTTTGATATAAACGGTTGGAACTGGGGATTAGGGTTATCTTGGCAAGAGAAGGCAATGTTATACCGTGGCTTTTTTTTTTTGGGAAAGCAAAAGTTTATACAGGTTCCAGTGGAGTTGTCTTTGAGTTGATAGAATTAATAGTTTGTGAACATGAATCATGCTCAATCGAATTATAATGGTAGGTTGAATAATGATCTCAGTAAATGTTGTTATGCTCAACAAATATCATGAGATGTGAGGTGATCGCTACTAATAATATCCTTATTGTTGGATTTATGCATTTATAGAAGGTGACGATCAATAAAAGGTGGTGTATCCCTGAAATGCATATCAAGTCTCGTATCCCTCAAATCCATATCATATTTAGATTGAAGCTATTTTTCAAAGGGGTTCTCCAAAATGTTTGCAACCCGCAGTTCAAATATTCACCACAAATAAATTTAGATCTTCAAATCCCTCATTCTTGATATTAAAGTAGCAACTAATTATTCAAATAGAACAAGTTTATAACTCAAACAATCCATGTGAATGATCATTCTGGCTCATTAGTGGATGAATTCATGTTCTTTGCTTTTGTTTATGCAATAAACACACTTGAACCAGCAATGGATTTCAATGTTAATATCAATGAAGCGTGATATATTCACTGAAGCATGGGCGGAGGAGGCAGGGAAGGGAGGAGGGAGCAGAGATCTGCTCCCTTGGCCGCAAAAGAGCCACCCTTTACTAGTGACGCGATTCTCAAAGTCCATCTAGCAATTCTTATAATTTAAATTGTTGCAGTCTTATTAAACTGGGAAAGAACCTTCCTTAATGCTCCATGACCTAGTTCCAGATCTGTATATGATGAAGAGTCTCCAACAATATTTCCCAAAGCCCAAAGAGCCTTACAACAATACCAATTAGGGGAGTAGAATTGTTATCAAAATTCAATCTTAGAGATGATATAAAGATAGTTGAGATTGTAAAAACTCAGCTGGATGCAATCTATGACATATAAGGTTTAAAATATTACGAGCAGGTTAAAGTGTACCTATTCTCGAATGTTATCATTCTCATACTTGAGAAGTTCCACATATATGGGCTTTTCCCCGTAGTCAATGACAACCTTTGTATGCTTAGAGGTTCCCTAGACTATATTTTTCAAAGTCCAGGCTGCTTCAAACTGCATTATCAAGTACGATAACAAGCTATCAACAATCATAGTGATCTATTTTTAGCTTAACAAATGTATTATTTACTTGAGCATGTTAAACTAATGATTATATATTTGATCTTTCTACTAAATAATATTGAGTGATGTAAGAAGAATGAAGTTTTCTTCTGATCATGTCAAAATTGATATATTATCAATCAACATGTTTCTAAGAAAATTTAACTTACTTGAACCTGAGGCATATTGCTCCTCTTGAGAATATTGACATGGAGAGGAACTGCACGGGTCTGGATGATTGCATCAATTGGAGGATGACTTGCTACACAGAGAAGGAAATACTTAGTCTTGGGAAGATTTCCCTATTGAATTAAAAATATGCGATGTGGTAGGGATAAAAACAGACCCATAGATAACATATTTCGCATGTGAATAGCACCGGCTTCCTTTGCTTGAATATCTTCAGAAGCAAGCGCTGAAACAGTCCATGGAAAAGTGTGTAACTACACCAATAAACATTTGCATCAATCATCACTAATATAAGAGTGATCGATATAAGTCCACAAATAAGTTGTTAAAGATTTTAATAACTTTAACGTGCACATCAAAGTGAGGTTTAGATATTGCTATAATTGTATCTAAGTATTGTACACTATATTGGACTCTTGTTTCACAGAGTATAAAAAAATTTAAATTTACCATTAAACAGGCACTAAAGAATCAAATCCTAGGTCATTGTTGGTAAATGCGTAGCAAACTACCATTTAACTACCATTTAACTGCAGCAGACAAAATATTTTTATATAACAAGTTAGGGTAAGATAATTTACATTTTTGTCCATGGAAATTGTTTGATCATAGCAAATAGAGGGCTGAGTATTGTGGGTGCAACACCTTCTGTATAATTTTTCACTACAGTTTCCTCCCTTTTAGAATTTTGAATCTCCACCATGTTTTCCACTGGCTTGAAATGGGCCTCTACTCTATCGACTCGCACCTTGTAACGTTTCTTTCGGGCATCGACTTTGGATTTGGGTTTGAGATACATTTTGGCGTAAGGTAATATGCATTCTCTCAAGTACAGGAAAGGAGTTCGACTCACAGCGACCTCAAAAGTATTTACCCTATTTATCCCTTCAAAATTCTCCAACCTCTTTGGCTCTAAAAGCGTACTGGATTTATCCCTTCAGAACCCTCCAACCTATGTTGTTCTAAAAGTGAATATCACGAGCCCATGAACTTTTTTCTATCTACCATTTACAGATGTATTCTAAAAACAGACAATGATATCAAGAGTGATTGAACAATTCTCAAAGGTTTACAGTTATTTTCCACGGTCACTTTCGTTGCCGATTTGGAATTTGGACACTGGGAATCCTTGTTGATATAGTTCAGGTGCATGGTTAATGTATCATACCCATTAAAGTTGTTGTATGAAGCATGATATATTCAATGAAGCATGGGCAGAGGAGGCGGGGAAGGGAGGAGGGAGCGGAGATCCGCTCCCTTGGCCGCAAAAGAGCCACCCTTTACTGGTAGCGCGATTCTGAGAAT
>LPNX010425633.1:112711-163942 GCA_001517045.1 Pseudotsuga menziesii
CTCTGAGAATCGCGCTACCAGTAAAGGGTGGCTCTTTTGCGGCCAAGGGAGCGGATCTCCGCTCCCTCCTCCCTTCCCCGCCTCCTCTACCCATGCTTCATTGAGTATATCTTAACGTTGAAATCCCTTGTTGGTTCACAGGTTACACATCGACAACACTGCATACAAGCAAGCACATCGATTATTGACTGGTAGATTGGCGGGAGTAGGAATTTATAAGTTTTGAGGTGGATGAACACGGGGATATATTTATTAGATAGCATTTTTAGCAATATAAGCCCACAAAAAATATTCTACTCCGAGTACCAGTCATAACACAACTACAAGCAATCACAAGTCCAAGCTTAGTAAATAGATTCCTTTATATTCAAAATGAGAGTGTTTTGTAATGGTCCACTATCAAACATTGTTTCTTCCGAAATGTTGGTGCTTTAGATGGTAGCACTATGCGGCGGATCTATTGGATCAAATCCCTTCCCCCTTTCATTTGGTTAGTTTCATGGGAAAAAGAGTTTCCAATTGTTGAAAATATATTATTACCTTTGTTGTCTAATACTTATTGATGGAGATAGCATCTTCCGATCATGATTCTCTCTTTTGTTCTATAATCTAATATTGCGAGTGAGTGCCGCCATGGAGAACACAGCAGACGAATGGTGCCAACCAGGTAATGAATTGCTGCCAGAATCAAAGTAAACCGAGCACACCGCCTATCTTTGCACACCTCCGTTACTATTTGGGAGGCATCTGCTCCCTTGGCCGCAAAAGAGCCACAATTTACTGGTGGCACGATTCTCAGAATCGCATCGCCAGTAAAGGGTGGTTCTTTTGCGGCCAAGGGAGTGGATCTCCGCTCCCTTCCCCACCTCCTCCATCCATGCTTCATTGAATATATCTTAACGTTGAAATCCCTTGCTGATTCATAGGTTACACGTCGACAACACTGCGTACAAGCAAGCACGTCGATTATTGACTGATAGATTGGTGAGAGCAGGAATTTATAAGTTTTGAGGTGGATGAACACGGGGATATATTTATTAGATGGCATTTTTAGCAATATAATCCCACAACAAATATTCTACTCCGAGTACCAGTCATAACATAACTACAAGCAATCACGAGTCCAAGCTTAGTAAATAGATTCCTTTATATTCAAAATGAGAGTGTTTTGTAATGGTCCACTATCAAACATTGTTTCTTCCAAAATATTGGTGCTTTAGATGGTAGCACTAAGCGGCGGATCTATTGGATCAAAGCCCTTCCCCTTTTAATTTGGTTAGTTTCATGGGAAAAAGAGTTTCCAATTGTTAAAAATAGATTATTACCTTCGTTGTCTAATACATATTGATGGAGATAGCATCTTCCGATCATGATTCTCTCTTTTGTTCTATAATCTAATCTTGCGAGCAAGAACCGCCATGGAGAACATGACAGATGAATGGCGCCAACCAGGTAATGAATTGCTGCCAGAATCAAAGTAGACTGAGTGCGCCTTCTACCTTCGCACACCTCTATTACTATGTGGGAGGCATCCGCCCCAGATAAACTAGCCACGTTGTAGTGTCCCGCCCTGAGAATCACTCTAGAGAAATACGCGGTTAGGCATCCTTCGAAGCATCCATCAAAAGGAGGTGCGCCCTCCCAACGGAGTGAAATGAAATGGCATTGTAAACACGACCTGCAGATCCAGGTCGGTAGATATCGACGGGGACCGAGGTAGCATAGGTTGGTCAATAGCCGATCGGTTCGAGCAATAAACCCCCACGGTGACAAAATGAATATTGAGAGGCCTTGGAAGGAATTGCATTGGATCTAAAACCGCCCCCCTTACCCCTTTCCTCACCACCAGCAATCACCACAAAATCTAAATCTGGTAAATGAGTATTCACCTGGTTGGGTACTTTTCATTCCTTCCTTCCTCCCCCTTTCCCATATCTTCCCCTCCCTCCTTCACCCTGCTTCGGGGGTTCGGTCGGATCGGTATATAATAATATGGTTTAGAGATAAATACAGTTAAATGAGATAATGTAATTTACTTTGCCTGGCTATCTGAATTACTCAACTTGATTGAGTACTCCTTATTTGAGAGATAGTTTGCTACCATTTATTCCATCCTTCCATTTTGTCTGCACGTGTAATTCGGCTGCTTGAGAGTTGCTGCTCATTGCCGGTTCGGATTATAGGCTTGAAATGCAGGTTTGACACGGCCGTTTATGCATATATTACCGTTATTATTTGAATCTTTGGCTTATTTTTTTCATTCATTTATTAATTCTATTTCTTTTTCTCTTGTTTCTTCCTTGTGATTCCAATAAAGCTGGTGTGGTTGAGAGGGGGTGAGTGAAGCTTTAGCTCGGTCTGAATTCGAAATTTATGACACTAATTTTTAGGTCAGTATAGTCAATATTTATTGTCTTCGATCCAAGTGATAAGTGAATAGCTTCAGAGTCGCTTCCCAACTCTTACGCGAACACTAGTCTTCACCAGGGATGTCTGTTTCTTTTTTAGGTGCGTATCAGCCGGAGGGAGGAGGGATAACTAAAGGCGAAGGAGAGGTTATCAGCTGATATGTAATCCTATTCACAATATCTATTAAAGTAACCGCTATCTTCGGGCTTATATTATTCACTTCTTACGTGAAGAAATGCGTCCAAAGGAGCTCAGGTTGATACCAGATGACCTCTTTGCCACCAAGAAGGTCAACGACTTTCTCGAGTGGTCAATCTTACGGTCATGGATGAAGGAGTGTCTTTTCGGATTCCAATTCTTGAAGGGCACCTAGTCTTGAGTAATGGACCATGGCTACTTGGAGGAATCTCCGGTCAGTCTTTTATGTTACAGTCCCAAGGTACTACCCAGCCCCGGGCTGGTAAAGGTGTCGTGGCTCCGGGGGTCAAGTGTGTTTATTGTAGACACAAAGCATAGAACATGAAGAACCTATTCATATTAAAATGCAACTAATTCTTTCATGACTTGTACGCTCCAACTATGAAGGGGTATGTGTCCCAAGCTCTCCAGTTACATATCGACCGACGGATCCTTAGACATGAAGATCCAAATGCAATAAAAAGGGTAGTATCCTCACTCAAGCTATCATCGACATCCTAGAAAGAAGCATCAAAGATAGAAGCGGGGAATCTCTCTGTCGGACTTGAATTTGAGCTTCACCTTTCTCTCTGTAATCTTCATGCTTGTGAGGGTGACCAAGCATGGCATGTAAGGACATTGGAAGTTTCAATCAACGTCATTATATATTTTAATCATGTACATAATTAGTAAAGTCGACATATACATACTTTATCTATATATATTTGAATCTAAGATCTTCCTAAATTAAAAAAACAGTTTTAAAGACACACTTAACTTATACATAATTAAAAATTGGACATATTATTAATAAGAATTGATTTTAGGTAAAATATATTTATAATTCTATTCTTTTCCACGAGTTAAATTAGTGTAAATATAAATAAACTAATGACAATCAAAACTATATATTTTTAAATTAAATAAGTTATAAATTCAAATTAAAGGTGAGTGACAATTATATATATATTTAAATTAAATAAATTTTAAAAAGGTAGTGACATTTATATGTTTTATGGAGTTGAAAAAAAATAAAACTAATTTAACGCATTCCTAAATGTCCTCAAACTTGAACATTACTAAACTACCTTGATCTAAATATTTGGCATAACTTGAATTAGTATCTATTTGATCTAACAGAAACACATATATTAGATCCATATATCCATAGTAAACATGTAGCTACTTTGATTCTCTCTTATGAGAGGAAAAAGCCTGAAGAGAAACACATCTCTCATATTCATATACCAATAGCATAGATAAATAGCTATTTTGATTCTCTTATGAGAGGGAAAAGCCTAAGAAAAAGAAAATATCATATATCCATAGTAAAGATCCATCTACTTTGGTTCTCTCTTATGAGAGGGAAAATCCTAAACAAAAACACTTAAATTAGACTAATAAGATAGTATATTAATATATATGAACAACAACACTTATATTAGTATATTAGGTGTATCTTAATAAATTTGGCTTTATTTAGATGAATATGACGTCATTAAATAATGGATTAGTATAACAAGTTATTGTGATTTGTATAATGAGTGGATCCATGACAATATATTATATCATTTTTTTAAATATAATTTTGTTGGAGGATTTAGGGGGTTAGGGGGCGGTGTTTTAAATTTTGTAAATGTAGTGTTGTCGGGGCGTTAGGGGCAAGGGAGTGTTTAATTTTTTTTTTAAATGTAATTTAATGGGGGGTCAGGGGGTTAGGGGTTTATTTTATTTTATTTTATCCAGTCCTTCATCTCAAGAAAATATAGATTCTAATGGTGTGTCAAAATCCATGGATGAATTCAAAAAATTTCACATGAAACATTTTAGATGTTTTTTATTAGTATGATGTTTGTAATTGAAAATCTAAAGGAGTTTTTGGTGTTTTTTATGCAAAAATCATCATTTTTATGGCTAGAGTTCTCGTTCTTAGTATAAAGTTCCCGTTTCATAGTATAAGTGGTTGAAAATCCCTTATATGTCAACATGATGGAGTGATAAACAATCGCATATCACACAAGAGTGGTAATAACAAACGCACATGCATTGAATGCACCAAAAAAGGGGATGCCCTCAACATCCAATCGTTAACAAACATTTCCTAGACAACATGATATGTATATTTAAATAAATCTAAAAGGGAAAGGCCCTCAACATCCATGAAATACTAAATCATTGCATGGGATATAAGACATGTACATTTATTGAAATAAAACTAACGGGGAATCCCTTTAACATACAACATTAAAAACAAATGCAGAATTGTTATCTCTAGCTAAAGGGGCAATGCCTTAATCCATCAACTTCAAGCAATAATTTAATAAATTGTAGATGCATTCGCTTAAAGGGAAACACCTTCATACTCAACTTGCAATACTAGTGCACTATCATTTAATTGATTTCCATAGGGACCACACCCTCTTTATTAACAATAGAAAACACATATAATATCATTTAATTTCTTCATAACAATTTCAAACAAACACATTATCATTTAATTGCTTTGCAACAATAGAAAACAAATGCATTCCTAGTGGGCCATTCCTCTCCTACACTACACTACAAGCATTTAAAATATGAAATCCAATCCGAAAGGGCCAGACCCTCTCCTGCACCCAGATGAAGCATTGAAACACCATGTGCAGTCCTAGAGAGCATGCCTCCTCTTGCTCCATTAATGATTTAATCAAACTATTTACAATTGCATGCAACAAGAGGGGAAATTCCCTTGTTGGGTAGATTATATGCTTCTGGTTTCTCTTAATTTAAATGCCAACCTAGGGCTCATAAACTTGTGAAGCATGAGAAAAGTAAATGCAGAGTCATTCTAGGCTATGCAATTATTGTCTCATTATTTCTGAGTTACAATATTTTCATCTATTCTAAGAACTAAACTCAAATTGAGATCTAATTTAACTCACACATTAAACAAAGTGAAGATTTTTAAAACTAAGGAATAGAATGCCTATGTGAGGCTTACTACAACATTTCTTAATTAATTCGGAAATTGCAAGCATAAAATAAATTTGATATGAATTCTACCTTAACAACAAACTTTAAGAAATTCCTATATTTATAACTTCCAATATCTAAAGGCTTAATGAAAGTTATTTTGTCGAAGTTTAAGAAATATTCTCAAACAAAGTTATTTGCATTCAACATTTTATATATTCCTTTGAATATATTAATTGCATCACAAGAAATATTCTCACATAAAATCATTTGCATTCAACATTTTATATATTCCTTTGAATATATTAGTTGCATCAAATCCATTATTGAAATTATAAAAATATATTCTAAAATCTTAATTCTAGAAATTTTCTTTAATGTGCATGAAATTAACTTCTTTAATCTGCATGCACATAAATGATTGTATGCACATCGAATGGATGCTATGAAAAAGGAAAGGAGTCTAACCTACAAATTTATGTAGTGAAATCAAAACAATCATATACACAAGAAATTAAAACATGCATACATAGATTTGAGTGTACTGTGTGAGAAATATGGGGCCTCCTCTCCTCTCCACCTTTAAACATATGTACAAAAAGGTATGAAATATGTATCAATTTTAAAACTCAGGTTCTCATAAAAATTCTACAAGCCCAGGCTTATCCACGTTTCTTCAATGTTTTTGCATAGTGGATTCGACTTTTAATTGCTTATTTTGTCTTTTCATAGTTTTTTTTGCCCGGTGCCATTTCTATGCATGAATACATAAGAGACAGTTCTTTCAAATTTTCATTCTCCTCCTTTAAAGTATGATTTTCTTCCATTATGATGTTATTTATATTCTTCATGTTATTTAACAAATCTATCCAACTAATCTACCCAACTGTTTAATTTATTTAACCTTCTTTTTCAACTTAATGATTTTTTCTTTAATTTTTTATTTGTATCTATTATCTTCACCTTTGTCTTTATGAAATGAACTCTCCATTGTAGTCTTACCTTTATCGTCTTGAGAAGAAATTTCAACCTTTTTTTCACTTTGAATTTCTTTTTCTATAACTTCTATTCTTGATTCCTTTATTTGTTCTTGTTATACCTGCAGCAGGCAGGGAATATTGTAATTGGCTGCAAGTCAAACTCTTTTGACTTTGTATTAGTTGCTCTCTATAAAAAATTAAAATCTGTTTTGTAAAGTATAACTTAGAGATTTGTAAAATATTTTTCTTAATTTTGTTAAAAAAACTATTTTGTAAACAACTTATTGGTGGATAGAAGATGATGTAAACTTTGGAATTTGGTATCTCGATTTGAGTTGACATGTGGCAACAATGACATCATCCTCATCAGATCAACATAAAATCCAAAATCAGTGGACCCTGTCTTTGCAGCTTCGCAATGTTCTTGATCTTCCGTCATCAACGCTCACAGATGCCTCAGCTGCTGCTCTCCGCCAAAGCCTTAACTATGCCCAGAGTAAGAGCTCGAAGCTCATTTCTGCGATTACCATATTTCCTTCACATTGCTAGCCAATTACCTTTGTATCGCTCTAATTTCATATATGAAGTTCAAATCAAATGTATAGTTACTCTAATTAATGTTGTTGCATTGCATTACAGGTCCAGGTGATTGTTCTCAATGCTGATATGCGCTGGGTTGAGTGCCGCGATAGAGTCTCGAAAGTGCTCTCCAAAATGGACAGTAGGTTAATAATTCGTCATCACATTCTGCACATTGACATTAACTCTGTCAATTAGCAGTGCTCTTTATATATAATTAGTTCCAGTGATTGTCTTTGCAAGTACGTGCTCATTTTGCAAATTGTGTTTGTGGCGAGATGACGGGCAGATTTGCTGGACTATGCGGTAAACATGACGGAGAAGAAGGTAACGGTTACAGGGCGTGTGGATTCCAAAAAGAGAGTGCGGCGAATTAGTTTAATGGCCAACCACCAGAAGATGAGAAAGGCCTTTGAGAGGTTAGGAGGCGAAGAGCAACAGAACTACAGCTGCTGTAGCAGGAGGTGGAAGGTAAAATTAGTCGATAATATCATTCAGCTGGCCAACTGTTCTTGTTGTGCGTAGTCTTAGCTACCTCTGCAGGTTATAGATCTCTAGTCACTATCTTGCTTAAGGAATACAGAACTGTTGTATGTCAACAAAGGATTATTATTTAAGCTGGTTAAGTGCACTACTTACCTCTTTCTTGTAATAGAAAGGGGCAGCTTAGGTTTAGGTTTCGCTGTAGCATAATGGTGCTATCATCGTTTTTTCTTGTTATTATATATATATATATTGTTTGGTAAGTAGCAGAAAATTATATTAAAATACAAAAATATTATTATTTTTTTTGTGACACTTGACACATGTATTTTTATAGTTAAGGCAGATACAAAAAATTACTACCTCAATAATTTGCTCTTATATGTCAAGAACTTGCCCTTAATGCTGAAACCAAGTTTTCTCTGCCAAAACTTAATAGAGCTATTTAGTATACTAAAAAAGCTAACAGAAAGTAGAAAGTAAAAAAACATAGAAGATTTTGGAAAATCCCTGGACTTTATGGATTTCGCCATGGTACTTCGACAATGGGACACAACGTGAAGTAGTTGTCGTCTTCACCTGAGAGAGCAGGTTCAGGGTCTTGGTGTGGCCCAGCTGTAGGAGGAGGTGCAGACATCTCTTGTGGCTGGCTTTCTATATGCACACGCCCTTCATCAGTTTACCCCTTGCCGCTAGGTTGAGTGAAGCCTCTGACACTTGTCCGGTGTGCTTGGTGTCCAGGCTCTGAAGAATTTCTTTGGCAGGGTCTTGCTAGTTCAGACTTGGTGAAGCCAAGGATGTTTCCTTAGCTAAGGAGCTACCAAAGTCACTAGAAGTAGGAGGTGAGAGAGAGCACGGTCATGTTCCCAGAGCACCTAGGCGAGCACATTCTTCATCAGCCAACAGTGGGAGAGTCTATGCAGTAAAGGTTTGGTGGAGCCGTGACTAGCAACAACCTCGGCTTCCCAGTCATCCACGACAGTGTGCACACTTGCGGGAATATGAGGTGCATACCGAGCAGAAATGGCACGAGGTAAAGTTGCTCGGCTTCTTGCTCCCCTCGAGCGGAGTCAGAGCGTGGGTGGGTGTCTGTTTTCTGAGAGCTGAGCTGAAAATCTGTTTTTGCTGAGAGCTGAGCTGAAAATCCAAAATGTGAAGTAGTGGCCGAAATATAATCTACTACTCGAGCCAAGTCTGTGGGAGGCCATCGAGCATGGTCACCAGGTAGCTGATAAAAACACCGACGACCATTAAATTCGTGCGATGTATGGAGAGAGCCATCAAAACCAAAGCCACTGCAAGGTGATGGGTGGTACATGGTAGATTGCTATGCAGGCTGGATCGCCTTCGCCAAAGGGAGACCTGCATGAGTACCCCGGGAGACGGTGAGGGCTGCGACCACATTCTCCTTCGTTGAAACACACTATAAAGAATATATTTATGATATATAGATGTATATATAAAAAGTTTATTTCTATATTTTATAGTATATTGGTTTATATTTAATTATACCATAATGAAATAGGAAAAAGATAGGTGATATCCGCACTGGGATGCTAAGGTTGGATCGGCTGATGATGAAATGTGTGACCTTTAGACCCAACTCTCAGCTGTCCTGAACTATGATTCTATAATTTATAGACCGGCAGGGATTATGCGAGGAGCCATACCGCCGCAGCAGAATTGGTGAAAAGCTCCTAGTTGATTCATTCACAAGAAGATACCGCTAGGATAGGGGATCGTTAAGTATGAAATTTATCGCATGTTGGTTGTAGGCCTGATATTTATTGTAAAAGAATCTCCTTCACCCAATTGTAACTTCCATACATAGTAGTCATAGTACGTTTACAAAATAATGCGTTGCATATAAGAAATTTATTTCAATATTTTATTTGCATTGTTTCCAAAAGTTATAGTATTTTTGTTAGTTTAAATATGTTTATGATTGCAGTTTTTATGTAAGTTACATTTAAATATATTCATGTTTTGATATTTATTTTATTTGATTTAATTATTTTAATAATTAAAATAATAATAATAGAATTAAAAACAAATCTAACTTAACCTTCTATTATAATAATACTTTTTAAAAATTATATATAATAGTTCTTCTCATGCTACTTCTCTTCTCTGCATTTGAACTCTATCTTTTATGAATTTGAATCTTTGACTTTTAAAGAGGAAAGGCATTTCTTAATTATTAAATTTAATCAGGAATACGTAAAACCGAAAAGGTTTTTTAAACCCCATAATATCCTTTAAGATACTATATCCTATCGCAATGATTTAATATCAAGTCAACGTTGCCATTGACAAAATATATAAAATGACACACTTGTGGCTTGGTGTTTAAATTTTGTTTTAAATATTTGAAGTTATATATTATATAAGAAGTGACTAAAGGGGACACGATCTCATTTGGTGACGTTAGTCGCGTCACAGCTTTGGCTATCTACCTTGTAGCTTCGGGTTAATACGACTACGCTTTGGTATCCGAGACTCTAGTGACTTGATATGGAGGTATGAAATCTACTTGCAAAATTGGTCCAACCCTACACATTCAAGTTCCGTGATGGTTAAGAAGCTATTTGATTGCAATCTCAGGTTATTATACCTGCCGCAAGCAGGGTATATTGTAATCGGCTGCAAGTCAAACTCTTTTGACTTTGTATTAGTTGCTCTCTATCAAAAAAATTAAAATCTGTTTTGTAAAGTATAACTTAGGGATTTGTAAAATATTTTTTTTAGTTTTGTTAAAAACTATTTTGTAAACAACTTATTGGTAGATAGAAGATGATGTAAACTTTGGAATTTGGTATCTGGATTTGAGTTGACATGTGGCAACAATGACATCATAATAATAAAATTAAAAAAATAAAAATTATATCCCATTGCCATCTGTTATAGCAAGTGGTACCATCGGAGCCAGCTGTTCTGGTTTTTTTCAGACCTCGGGCCATGAGACGAGGGTGCACAGGAAAGGTGCTGTCATCGAGGTCGAACATCTAAAAGCCTTGGTTCTCTCCTAAAGCTCTGTCCTAGAACATTAGGTGATTAAAAGCAAAGGTTTGATTTTCCAAAAGGCGTTAGGTGAAACATACCTAAAACACTTATGCTTTTACTTTTGTCCCAGCGACACAATCGACTTGGGGAACTCGGACTCCTAGTTTGAAGAAAAAGGGTTTTGTCTGGCTCCTATACCTTGAAACCTGGCTTGAGGAATCAATGAAGGTACCACCCTGGTAGAGAACACTCTGTTTGCTAGGTCGGGTTTCTAGGCCCTGGAAGCCGAGAGCCGAAAGGAAATCGATAGTGTCTAAACTTCACGGGGGACGAATTCTGGAAATCCTACCCTCTGGTCAAAACAACAAGTCTGCCAGGGTTAGATGGAGACTCCTAAAAGCAAAGGGTAAAGTGGTTTCTAGACCATTGTTGTGCCTCTGTTCTCTTTTTCTTTTTCTTTTTTTCTCAGTTTCCTGCGATGCTACTCTTAACTTACCTAGGGATTTATCTTATGCTTATGAGTTCTGTATTCTTTTGCCTTTAGGCTTCTGATGCATAAGATGGGCGCAAACTATAGAGAGCCTCCCCCTTCCCTATCTGAGACGCCAACTGCTGATACAAGGGTTTAAGCCAAAGTTAAGCTCGAGGGTCTAACCATAATCTGAAACGGTTCTGCTCGGGTTTTACATACCTAGGCTGGTGAACTAAACTATGTCCCATTTTTTTTTACTTTTACATTCAGGAACTGTGGGGGAATTAAAAGCAGGGTATCCAGCCGCTCACCCTAGCCCAGGAGAGCAGTGCTTCCGTGGTACCGCCGCCCATTGAAGGAAAACTCCTGGTGGTGTTTGAAAATTTCCATGAAAAGGGAAGGCGAAGGTACCCCAGAAAGAGGCTGACCCGCCAATCTATTCTACGAAGGAGGCAGGGTAAGAACTCGGTCACTACTCATAGAGGATTCAAAAAAAAATTCTAGATATCATCTATTCACTGCTAGCTTACCTGACCACGGTTTTGTTGATGTGTTTCATGGCTTGGCGCTCTTCCCTGCTCAACGCACGTGGGGATGAAATTCTACATGCAATTCCATTCAAACTCGGTGGTCACAGGTAAGTAGGGAGGTTAGGGTTCTGGAGGGGACCTCTCCGAATTGACCTTCCAACTAAAAATCTGGATTTCCATTTTGAGGAACTACCATCTAGATGTAGATAGGGTTTCAGCACTTACGTGGAACTGGACATTTCTTTTGAATGAACTAAATAAGCAGTTAGGCTTATTTTGTTTTTATTTAAACTTTCAAATTTACTTTTGAACCTGGGACAAGGAGGACGGGACTGTAATGTTGTTTAAACACTGATTTAGTTTCGTGAGAGCGAAGACCGGTTTTTCTTTTTTTTTAATCGTTTTTTATTTCATTTCAACTTTCTCCATTGTATTTGTATGGACTGTTAACTCTTGTTTGATGTAGCTACATGTTATGACGATATGTTATGTTAAAATGCGCAAAGAAAAGCATCCCAACAAAGTTTTGGATGGGATTTTCTGTGGTCAAAATCATCTTAGATATGAGTCCTTTTCTACAATTAGTGTATCCAAGAATGTTCATGGAGCTAAGGAAGTATGTGACACATATGTGATTAGGGAGGAGCAAAGCCTGATGTTGTACAGGAAGAGAAGGAATTTTTGGAACAAAAGAAAAAATTAGGGGATCTTGAACATTATCTAAGCCAAGCTTCTAAGAAGTAATGTATATAAGTTTCTCCTAGTTTATGAATATAAGTTTCTCCTATTTTACTAGCTTCAGTTTCTTATATATATATATATATATATATATATATATATATATATATTACAAGAAATAAAACACCATATTTGATATTTCTAGGTGCAATAAATATATACAATTTCTACGTCTCTCAATTATTTCTATTCTAAATGAAGAGAGATCTTACTAAATGAATTTTCTCTACTTGTTATTTCTAAATGAAGAGAAATCTTACTAAATGAATTTTCTCTACTTGTTATTTCTAAATGAAGAGAAATCTTACTAAATGAATTTTCTATGAATTTTCTCTACTTGCCATCATAAGGATAATATACCGTCTTCCATCAATATCTCGCTCAAAATCCTTTTCAAAATTTCAAAATTGTCTGCATTAACGTTTGCAATATATCATCATCATAACAACAAAAAATAAATNTTTCTGTACTTGCCATCATAAGGATAATATACGGTCTTCTATTAATATCTTGCTCAAAATCCTTTTCAAAATTTCAAAATTGTCTGCATTAACGTTTGCAATATATCATCATCATAACAACAAAAAATAAATGCATTTGCAATATATCATCATCAGAACATCACAAATATAAACATTTTTTTCCAATTTCAACAAGCCATAGAGTAGCCAGTTCAGAGAGATAATTGTAATAGCAATATTCAATGGTTTGGATAATATGAAGGGAAGAAACTGAAATCTTATTACATTGTTTGTAAATTATAGTTGAAAAAACAAACAACAGATAATTGAGCCTGTATACATATATTATTATATATAATTTACTTATTATATATAATATAATTTACCAAGTGTCAGACACTTATGGGAAGGACAAAAATGACCCACTGTAATAGTTTCCTAGAGGAGAAAAAAAAATTAAATTATAGTAAGTAGAGCAGAAACTTTGAATAATTTATAGAGTCCAAAATCTTATTACATTGTTTCTAAATTAGAGTTTAAAACCTTCGCTATGAACATGATTGATCACGAAGGAATAATATGGGTAAATGTTAAAATGATGACTACATGGGCCGTAGAATTGACGTGTCATTAACACTACAAATAAATGGTCATTAACATGGCCAATTTGTAAATGGTTGATAGCTTGTTAGATATAAAATAAATTTCTAGGATATTTTATTTTTAGGTCAACATGTAATATTTTTATATTTAGGATCTCCCCTATATTGGGTTGGAGAGCGCCTCTCTGCGCAATAATTAATATTAATAACGCCTGCATATTTGAGAAATTGTTAATTAATTAATATTTGAAAGTTTAATATTAATTAATTAATGTTAACTCTGAAGATAAGGTGTATATTAAATATGTTGGTTCATAAATTTAAATGATGCTAATGGATTTAAATTCATTATGAACATTTTTTTCTAAATAATTTGTTATTTTTACTATATTAAGCTACTAATTTCGTAAATAGATGGGTCGGCAGTTGGATTTCTTATGGGTTTCTTTGTGAACATTCTTCCGACCTACTAATCAAATTGTTGATCAGATTCTCGGTCTTCTTTTAACATCTATTTTCTTTATGAGGACAATCCCAAAATTGTGTACGCATCAAAATTATGCGGATAATGTATTTCATCGAGCTTTGACTTGGCATTTTGTTTACCGGATAGCATCCACCCGATGATCCATAAGTATAAAATTTCCAAAGCGAATCTCATGGCGTGTCAAAAGTTAGAAATCTACAGAAACCCTGGCATGATAATCACTCTTCGCATCCTTGCACAATCACTTAGTTCATTAATTGATTGTCGGTTAGATTTATTATCAAAACTTATGTCATAATTTGATCTTCTGATTAATCTTAGCAATTTTTAACTTGGGATTTTTTATTTTAAAATTTCAACTTGTTTTGAAAAAATAATCTAAAGTAAACACTAACTAGCCAGAGAAACTAGGTTTTTAGATTTTTCCATTTATGTGATCACTTATATCAAATTAAATATGGATGTCACTAGTACTAGTATATTTCACTTACACATCCAAAACTAATTAAATATAAATGATGTACTTACATTTATTTGCTACGGATGTCATTTTATAATTTTTTATATTATTTTTTTATTTGGAAAATGGAAAAATATCAAAACCAGATAAAATTTGTCATTTCAATATTTATAGCAAATAGAATGTTAGATAACTAGATTTATAATATAATTAAAAATTATCAAAAAATATTATTTTATTTATATTTCTGTCTTAAACTATCCAAATTTTATAATACAATTTTGTATTTATTAAACATCCAAATTGCCATCATAACTTAAATGTATATTTAGTTATATAAATGAATAATTTCCTTTTTAAGGTCCGATAGACCAAATTTTGGTCTCGAGGCACGTTAACCATCATCATCATCATCATCAAATAAAAAACTAAAATGTATTAGATACTGAAGAATAGTAAAATTTTCATAATAGACTACAATCTCATCATGCAAGGCTAAGAATGCTAGAAATTGGGCACAATGGACTTAAGAAAATAGTATTTAAAACTAGATGAAAGACACAATCCAATGTATAGCATATTTTTCTTTTAAAAATGTCTTTTTTTATGTTAAATTTCATGTTTTTTTCCCAACAAGTAGATATATGCATGTTATTTGATAACAATAGTTTATTTTGAACTATCTATAAATTATTCTTGGAAAATCCATTATTCAAAATATTTAACTAAAAAATATTTTTTTTCAATTTTAAATAATTAAATTTATTTTAAATTTAAATTATAAATTTATAATAAAATATAAATAAACTATTCTCACAACAATGAGATTAATTTATAGTTTTATAAGCTATTATTTCTCATTTCTTATTTATGCTAGTCTATAAAAAAAACTTGCATATTTGTATAACATTATAAATTTAGAATAAAAAATAAATAAACTATTCTCACAACAATGATATTAATTTATAGTTTTATAAGCTATTATTTCTCATTTCCTATTTATGCTAGTCTATAAAGAAACTTGCATATTTTTATAACATAAGTCAAGAATATTACTAGAAGTATGTAAGGAAGCTTGAATATGCTTGTTTTATGCTACATTGCAATAACCTATATCATATTTAAATAGACATTTTTTAATTCATTTTTGTTTTAATTTCTTTCAAATTGTAATTATATTTGTTTTATCATATATTTTTATAGCAAAATTATCTTATTGCTATATATTTTCAATCTCTTCTTAGGAAGCAGGTACTAAGCAATTTTGTTGCTTATTCCACTTGTTTAAATTCTTTTAACATAACCATAAAAATTATACCGATGAGGTTCTAAGACTTTGTTTTGATTTGAAGTATCCTCATGAATATATCTATGTGTTGAAATCTTAGATATTGATTCAAAGAACATATGAGTCTTACTCTCATATTTTTTTTTTCCTTGAAGTTCTTTTTCCATCGACTCAGTCATTCTCCTTGGAACAACATCTCTGTGAATCTCTTCTTCTAGTGAAGATGAAGGAATATTATAGACTTCTTCTTCATACTCTAAAAAGTATATCTTCAATGAAATGATATTCAGAAAGAAATAATTTCCAGGATTGATATATATTTCTTTTGAATCTAATTCTCAATCATTACTTTTATAAGTCCATAGTGATGTAAACTCCTTTCTTCTTTTTTTGAGTTGTTTTTGAACTACCTTAGCCATTCTAATAAGACTTTGCAATAATTATTACGGCATGTTTAATGGATTCACCTGTTTAAGATGTTATAAAATATTGATATGATAGAATAACACAAAACTAAACCTTTCTTAACATGTAATATATTTTTGAATGAGAAAAATTAATTCACTCCACGGATGCTTAAAACATCTTCTTGGAAAACGAGAATTCTAATTGAGTTTGTTTTTTTTTTTCTTTCTAAAAATGGTGTCCATGCTTTTTAATTTTTGGTTTGTTCTTAAACCACCTTTCTTCTGCTTGAGGTAACCGAGTCACTTGAGGTAACCCAATCACTTGACAATGAAATGTTCTGAGACATGAAGGATTAGATTTCCTATTTTATCACTTTCTCCATCAAAATATTTTTCAAACTATTTAGTAACTTCTGCATTAAACCCCTGGAAATTTGAGAAAAAATCATCCCAATCTACTCTATGAAGAATCTCTAAAGTTTCTGGATGAAATATAGAAATTCAAATTCTATCGGTTCCATTGTGAATGTCGTTTTGACAAAGAACTGATTTGTTTCAATATACTACTCCTCTACGTGGTTATTTAATTTACAATCAAATTGTAGTTTCGACAATAAATTCTTGAAATTATATAACATAGATTTGTATTCACTAATTGCCTCTGTTTGCTTGGGGAGAATCAAAATTATAAAACAAATATTTCCTTTTTCTCTTTGTTGTTGTTATGGAAATTTTCTGAACCCTTTGAATATAATTCTCTCAACCATGGAGAAATTGTATACATAGATGGCTTCTTGTGTTAATTTCTCTTTGAAATTTGCTTTCACATTTTCTGCTTTCTTTGTTCTTTGTTTTACTCTTCTCCTTTGTGTTGTATTGTCGTACTGTCTTCTATGCTTCACATTAGATGTTAATTTTAAAACCCTGTTCTATTTACTTTAAAAAAAATACTATAACGCTCAAGTGTTTGACATTCTAATGGAAATAGCATACCATGAGATCAAAATTCCTTGTGAATTTCATATTTTTAAATATCTAATTCCATGATATTTCTTACACTATAGAGAGCTAAATGCCTTATATACTAGGTTTCTATCCTCTTTGCTCTCATTTAGCTAAGCTTTGAACCTATTTTTGCTTTCAATCTTTTATTTTCTTTGAAAATGATGCTATCTCATTTTTGTGAAACTGATTGCCCTTTTTTTTAATGACACGACATACTACTCCTAATTTTGAATTGGGAATGAATTGTGATACTTATAATTTGATTTGGGTATGTCGGTGTTTTTTATGAGCAACGATATCATGTTTTTTAAATAAGAGGAGACACTATATTTTGAGACGAGGGATTAGCTTCTGAGGATGTCTCTTTCCAAAAACATTGTTGCCATCTCGAGTAATGAAGGGGTTGATGAATGAATTAGTATAGTAATAATGATATGTAATGGTAGCAATATAAATAATAATGAAAAATTGAATACTAAGATAAATAAGTCTAAAGGTAGGTTGGAATGAATACATGCTACTTTATAAATTTCCACTTTACAACCACTACAATTCTAAAATATAGGTGGATGGAAGTAAAAGTAGGCATTCTATTATATAATCCAGCTTCTAGGTTTAATAAATTCTAACATTTTGAAAGCCATACTTCTCACCAAATACCAGAAATTAAAGTTGTCATTCATTCCTTTATTCCTTTGGAAGGTTGCTACCGAGTGCTTGCATTATAATTATATTTGGTAGATAGAATAAGATGGTTTGAAGTCTTATATGTAGGTATTCTTTATTGAGAAATGTCTGCAATACTGTTTTTTAAGAATACTTTGAGGTATTCAATTGTTTCTCTGGTTGAAGAAGCTATTTAACTATAAAATTTCTCAAGTTCTATGCCGAAAAATTGTGGTAATGTCAATGGGACAATGTTCATGGGAAGGTGAGCCTTAATTATTCTCACATTAGCCAACACAAGAATTAAAGATGAATGATTTTAAGGAACTATACCGACATACAGGCTTTATTCAAAAAAATACAAAAATTTTCTTGGTTTTCAAGCAAAACTCCTATCTAATTGTGCCAGTTGCCTCATTTTCACAATTGAACTTATTTTTTATCTTTATATTTATTTATTGAGATTTTTACATAATCCTATTCTACCTGAAAAGAGAAAAGCATCCTTCAAATATAGGAAGACTTCGAGTGAATCCATGTCTGTAACATGATTACAAGTATGCTCATATTCAATATTAAAAAATATCCTTTGAAAGATACCTGAATATGAGGAACCAACTTCTTTAATGGAGATGGTGCTAATAACTGTTGAAATGTGGAGTAATGTTGTGGCCTAGTGACTACTTTGGATCCAAATGTGAACGTAATATTTTTCCCTTGGCTCTCTTCTTTAATGATCATATCATGAAATTCTTTGGAAAGCTAGTCATCAAGATCTTCAATGAAAAAATAATTTGAATCTAGTGATAAGCATGCAGGGAAATCTTCAATAATTGGATCCAGTGTATACTCTTAGTTTGAAGTGGTCCATGATTCTTTGATCTCTTTAACAATTTGGAATGGATTCTCAAAGAAAGATTCTAGATATTCCTCTAGTAGTGGGTTATGCCCATAGATATTTTGGTATTATACTCAGTCTTGTTTTTTCTCATGGGAGCTATTTCTCTTATGTTACTATTCGGGAGGAAAGTATGTTTTCAGTTGCTATTAATATATGCTCCTCCTAATATGCATAGATGTTCCCAACTCTTCTTAGGATTTGGTAAATTTCTTTGTAACACTCTTAAGTCAAGAGATTCTAGATCACTCCTTCTAGTGAATGGATCCTATCTTTCACATAGATTAGCACTCACAAAAAAAGGATTAGTACTAAAAGGGGGGTTTTGTTTCAATATTTCTTCTAATGTATCTACCCTTGTTGTCTCTGAGTCTATGCATGAATAAACATGACGAAGACTTGTGAAAAGCCACTTAAGTGTATTTGTAGGTTCTTACCTGTCACATTATATATTTCCACTCCCCTTTCTCATGAATGTATATAGAAACTCAAAACAAGAAATCACATGTACACAAGACTAAAACTAACTCTTTCCATAATTCACCAAAAGCAATAGAAAAAATGTTAAGTAAATGATATGCTTATGATTTCTGTAATGTCCCCATTTTAAAATAATTGCATAGTGGAAAAATTCCATCAATCCTACTAGTTCCCTAGGTTGGGTAGAAACATTGGGAAGTTAACAAGTGAGCTAATAAATGATGTTTAGACATTAGAAGGAATAAAATATTTATTTAATAAGGTCAATTAAATGAATTCAAGTGAATAATGAAGTGGCTAGAAAAAATGGAGACATATGGAGACTATGGTGCCCACTCAAGCTAGAATTCCTATGTTAAATGGCAGCCACCTCTTGCAATCTCAAATCTATGGAAATCCTAATGTTTTGGATGGATTATAAGGTCAATATACTTGTCCATATACTTCATAGGTCTAATTTGGGATGAATTGTAACTTACATGAGCAAGGAAGAGCCAAATGGGCAGTTTCATGGACACTTGGCTAGATTCCCCTTACACTTATGACATCTATGACACCAATGATGGAGATTCTATGACATTTATGATACACGTCAGATTTGAAGGCTGATATCTAACATCTCTGACATATCAGGTCTAAATAGAGCATCCAATAGAGCTCTCATGTGATTTGGAGAAGCCCAATGAGTTCCTACTCAATTTGGGAGAAGATGGAAGGTGAAGAGAGAGGCCACATGGCATAGCATGAGCAGCCACACCAATTTGACTTGGATTTGGGTTATGGATGTATTTGGAAGCTAATGAGACCATTAATGTTTATAAAATACAGTTTGAATCCATGATAAGGATCATTTTTATCAGTTGTGAAATTTGTTGTTGTGAAGAGAGAGAGCTAGTGAGTGACTAGTTCATCCTTGAGTGAATTTCGAGGGTGAAATATTACCGTCCTAATTGGTGATTTAAGAGGCCACTTAGGTATTTCAAGAAGATTCAATGGATTTATAATATACAGGTGCAGCTACAACATCTCATGGACACTTCATGATTCATCTCATTCCCCCTCCCATCTCACATTCTTTCACCATATTTAATCATGGTGGAGTGAGGCGCACTTGGTGAGCCATTTATCCTTTTGAGGGAGCTCCTCTTACTCATAAATTTTGTATTTTCATGTAAATACTCTTCCCTCTCTGTTCAGAAAGTTATCAGGTCGAAATACCAAGATATTTTATGTATTATTGATCAGTAATAAAGAAGCAATGCCTATTCCCACTTCTTTGTTCAAACTCTTATAATATTGGTAGATTTGAATGGATGTGTAAACTATTTATTATTAATGCATGAATGGAATATCATTGAAGAAAATCTAAGGTTTCATACTCATTAAATGATAATTTTTGGCCATTGGGTTGAATTCCATAACCATTGGATTAAATTGCATCTCATTTCCCCAAGGGTTCAAAACTAGTATTTATATATCTGATTGAAGGAAGTGATAATAACCATGGGATTTATATTGGTTCAGCATATGAGTCCATGTTGATGTACTATACACATATACTACCTCAATTTGATAATTTGAGTGTGTTTTCATACATTTGGGAGGCCATTCTGGCAATTACCTAGGGGGGATTTGAGCCCCAAAATTGCTAATGAAATCATCTATCTTGTTCATAATTTAGTACAATATTGTAGAAGTGATTGGAGGGCCATAATACATCCATGACCATAATAATTAAGTTATTATATCATTCATACACCTTCTCTGAATATTTGGGAGCAATTGGGGCAATTTGGAGACTAAGACACTAAGACTAGTCAAGAGCAAAAATTGTGAACAATTGGAAAATTGGGCATTTTAGTAACAATTTAAAAAAAGAGACATTACAAGTGGTATTAAAGCATGGTATTGGAATCTGATGGTGTTAACTAGGATTCAAAGTAATAAACCATCATCCTTAGAATATGAATTGGAAGGTGCTTAGCTTGTAGAAGAAGAATTGGGAAAAAAGGTACCTTGGACTAAAACTATGGCTCACAAGGGATAAGACCACACTAAGGAGAAAATGGAGTTTATCCAAATTATAAGATCTTTGTTTGAAGAAATGAACCAAAATATAGTATTCATGTCCCAACAGATAACAAAAGGATTCGAATTGATGTCCAGTCAAATGGGAAGCAAAGGGATAACAGGAGATAGTGGTAGTTCAAAATCAGCGGAAAAGAAAGACAATGGTGATAAAATTTTCTCACAAACAAGACCTCATAATAGACCCCATGAATTACAGAGCACGCCAAAGCCTACTCCACCTAAATTTCTTACTCCCAAATAAGATACTAACGTTCAATCTAAAATTGATACAATAACAAAAGATTGGGCTAAATTGGATGAAGAGTCACAGGAGGAGTATAACATTTGAACAGTACTTCACTATGGAAAAAAAATTCAGAATGAAGGAGGGCAATAAGTCTCTATACCAAAATAAATAATTGAATTGTGCCATAGGTAAAGTGCCACTTCCTACTTCTGATGGTTCATCTCAAAGCTCTGCTAACACTTGGGTGCAAAAATTGGATGTGCATTTCTAGCTAAATCCAATGGTGGAAGAAGATGCTTTAAAAATGGCTATTTTGCACTTGGAGGCAGATGCCAATGAATGGTGGTTCCATGTCCTAAAAACCTTGGGTCATGATCAGGTCAAAAAATATGGGGAATTTTTTTAGAGGGTATTAGAAAGGTTTGAGCAAAAAGATCCAGAATTGTCTTTCAGAGAACTAGCACAATTGAAGCAGGTAGCGACCCCTATTGAGTATATGTTGTAATTCCAAATATTATCAGTTAAGATGGCTGATGTATATATGGAAATGTTAGTATTTTTTTTTACTAAAGTTTTGGTAGAGCCCTTAAAAGGTTTGTTCGAATCCCAAAATCCTACTAAAATAAATGATGCAATGAGCTTGACTAGAGACCTTCAAAATGTGCTCCCTAGAACAAGATTTCCTCCCAAGCCTAACTCCAGAATTGAAAGATATCCTCGGAAAAAGGAAGAACCTGATAAGAAGAGTTGGAAAAGAGATACATATGAAAATAATAAGAGATAAGGACAAAACAGAGATGAAATTTGAAGGAAAACATTGTGTTTTACATGCTTCCAACCATGGACACCAGGCCATAAATGTGCTAAAGGAAAAGCTCAATGCATAGAAGTATTTTATGATAATGATGAGTATGAGGGGGGTATGGATTAATAAGATCACATTTCATATCAGGAGGAGACATATGAGAGAACATCTGAAGAAGAAAAAAAATCAACCCTCACCAGACAAAGCACGAATGGCAGTACTTTCAGTAGTGCCTCGCTATCACACTATTCGATGCAAGGGTGTGATATTGGGACAAAGAGCTTTAGTTTTGGTAGATGGAGGAGATACACATAATTACATTGATGCAGACATTGTAGAGAAAATAAAAATACCAAGTGAACCATTTGATGGCTTCACACTTGTCATCCCAGGTCACAACACAATGCAATGAAACACCTAGATTTCAAAGCTCCAAGTCACCATAGGTAACTACACTTTTGTTGATAATTTTTATGTGGTTTATGTTGTTGATACTAATATAGTATTGGGAGTGAAATTCCTATATTCTATAGGAGAGAATTCAATAAATTATCAAATTCCTGAAATGAAATTTCAAGATTCAATAGGTGCACTAAGGGTTGTGAGAGGGTAGCACACTTACCCAAAACAGGTAGTAAATTTCAAAAGTATGAGATATATATTGAAACATGGTGAGGTAGAATGGGATGCTTAATGTTATGTCACCTCTCCCAATCCAAAAATCAGATTTTTTAAACACCCAAAATAGATAGAGACACTTCTGCACAAATATGAAAAAGTTTTCAGAGATCTTCCACATGGTAGACCACCTGATAGGGGGGTTGAGCATTACATTGTTTTGGAGGAGGGTACTTCACCCATTAAGATACCACATTATAGACATCCCAAGAATTTCATATATTAGATTGAGAAGGCCATACAAAAACTCTTAGAGTCGGGACTCATTAGACCAAGCTCTAGCCGTTATGCTTCTTTAGTAGTATTGGTAAAGAAAAAATATGGAACTTTGAGGATGTGTATAGACTTTAGAGATTTAAAAAAGAAGACCATAAATAATAGATAATTATTCCTAGGATTTATGAGCTCATGGATGATATATTTGGAGCTAAGTACTTTTTTATGATTGACCTTAGATCTGGTTATCACCAAATTTGGATGAAACAGGAAGATGTGCAAAAGACTGATTTTCGATGTCATTATGGTCACTTTCATTTTCTTGTTATGCCATTTGGGTTGGCTAATGCTCCAGCCACATTTCAAGAATGTATGAATAGAATCTTTTGAAATCATCTTATAAGGTTTGTTTTAGTATTCTTTGATGATATTCTCATTTACAGTAAAACTTGGGAAGAGCACTTGCAACACCTAGAGGTGGTGTTGAAAAGTTTGCAAGAACAATGTTTGTATGCTAATATGTCTAAATGTGAATTTGAGATGAAAGAACTATTATATATTGGGAACATTATTGGGAAATAGGGAGTGAAAGTGCACATGGAAAAGATCAGGGCCATCTTAGAATGGCCATCACCAAAAAACATCACAGAATTAAAAGGTTTCATTGGAATATGTACATACTATAGTAAGTTTGTGGAAGGATTATCCAAGTTGACTTCTCCACTCACTGACTTGACTAATAATGATTATTTCAAGTGGAATTAAGAGGCTAAAAAGGCCTTCCAAAATATCAAAGAGGTAATGATTAGTTGTCCCATACTTGCCTTAACTTATTTTTCTAAGGCTTTTGTTGTTGAATGTGATGCCTCAAGTGGAGGAGTAGGGGATGTCCTAAAGCAAGGCCAACAACCTATAGCCTTTGAGAGAAGAAATTTGCAACCTCATGAAAAGAGTTACTCCATATATGACAAATATATGTTAGCCATCATGCATGCCTTGGCCAAATTCCGACAATACTTGGTAGGAAACAAGTTTGTGGTGAAAACATACCACAATAGTCTAAGACACTTCCTTACCCAAAAGGATATAAATGAAAGGCAACAAAAGTGGTTAAGAAATATCCAAGCTTATGATTTTGGTATTGAATATTTGAAAGGAAATAATAACATTGTATCATATGTACTATCTTGAAAACCCTCTTTTTCTCTCATGGCCATTGCTAAAAATTTGAAGGACATGCTACTAATTGAACATGCCAAAGATAAGTTTGCTTGTGAGGTATTAGATGGAATCATGGGAGATGATAACCATAGAAATTTTGATTGGATGATATACTATAAGGGAATAATTTAATTGGTTAGATATTCATAGCTTTAGTACAAAGTTTTGCAGGAAGCACATGATTCCCCACTAGTAGGCCTTCCGAGGATCTTCAAAACCTATAGGCAACTAAGGGAAAGGTTCTATTGGAAGGGTCTTACAGAATATATTCAAAAGTATGTGAATGAATGTAAGGTATGTCATCAAACAAATCAGAACTCACATATCCAGCTGGGTTACTACAACCTTTGCCCATTCCAGAGCGAAAATGGGACAGTATATCAATGCATTTCATCACCAGTTTGCCCAAATCTTTGGGAAAGGATTTCATATATGTGGTAGTGGATATATTGACTAATTTTGGTCATTTATTTTTTGTTACATCCTCTTTTAGTGTTTTTGCAAGTGGCTGTCCTTTTTTTCAGAGAAATATTCAGATTGCATGGGCTCCCCAAGAGCATTGTGAGTGATAGAGATGGTAGATTCATGAGTGCTTTTTGGCAATAACTTTTCAGATTGGTGGGCACTCAGTTGACTCCAAGTACAATATACCATCCCAAAACTGATGGAAAAATTGAGAGGGTGAACAAATGGTTGGAAGGGTACCTCCGAAACTATGTGGGAGAACAACATAAAGCTTGTCCAAAATGACTACATTTGGGTGAGTTTTGCTACAACACCACCTTTCACATGTCAATAGGAATGTCTCATTTCACAGAATTATATGGTTGTGATGCACTTACATTTACTGATATGGTATTTGGTGATATTAGAGATCCAAAATCTAAATATTGGGTGGAAGAAAGTGAAGAAGTTTTAAAGCTTTTAAAAGACAATTTGTAGGTTGCCCAAAATCAACAAAAACAATATGCAGATAAACACGAAGAGAAAAGGAATTTCCAGGTTGATGATTTTGTGTATTTCAGGTTGCATCCACACAAACAAGCATCTGTCAAAAATAATGGAGCAGAAAAGTTAAAGCCAAGATACTATGGGCCCTACAAGGTGATCCAAAAATTTGGAGAAGTAGCATATGAGTTGGAACCTCCAGAAGCGATTAAAATTCATAATGTATTTCATGTTTCTTATCTCAAGAAATCTATTGGTCATAAAATTGTCATTTTAGATACACTTTATCCTTTGGATGATGAAGGAAAGCTCACACTTATTCCGAAAAAGGTTTTGAAGACAAGGGAGAAAAGATTGAGGACCACGACAATCAAAGAATACTTGGTGCAATGGAAGGATCTATCGAGTGAAGATGCCACATTGTAAGAGGAGAATGTTTTCCATCATCCAAATATCAAATTTCTTGAAGACAATCAATATTGGGTGGGGAGGACTGTAATGTCCCCATTTTAAAATAGTTGCATAGTGGGAAAATTCCATCAATCCTACTAGTTCCCTAGGTTGGGTGGAAACATTGGGAAGTTAATAAGGGAGATAATAAATGATGTTTACACATTAGAAAGAATACAATATTTATTTAATAAGGTCAATTAAATGAATGCAAGTGAATAATGAAATGTCTAGGAAAAATGGAGACATATGGAGACAATGGAGCCCACTCAAGCTAGAATTCCTATGTTAAATGGAATCCACCTCTTGCAATCACAAATATATGGAAATATTAATGTTTTGGATGGATTATAAGGTCAATATACTTTTCCATACACTTCATAGGTCTAATTTTGCATGAAGTGTGACTTACATGAGAAAGGAAGAGCCAAATGGAGAGTTTCATGGACACTTGGCTAGATTCCCCCCACACTTATGACATATATGACACCAATGATGGAGATTCTTTGAAATTTATGAAACAAGTCAGATTTTAAGGTTAGAATCTGACATATCTGACATATCAGGTTGAAACAGAGCATCCAATAGAGCTCTCATGTGATTTGGAGAATCCCAATGGGTTCCTACTCAATTTGGGAGAAGATGGAAGGTGAAGAGAGAGGCCACATGGAATAGCATGAGAAGCCACACCAATTTGACTTTCCTTTGGGTTATGGATGTATTTGGAAACTGAGGAGACCATTAATGTTTATAAAATATAGGGAGCATCCATGATAAGGATATTTTTTATCAATTGGGAAATTTGTTGTTGTGAAGAGATAGAGCTAGTGAGTGACTAGTTCATGCTTGAGCCAATTTTGAGGGTGAAAGATTCCCATCCTAATTGGTGATTGGGGAGGCCACTCAGGTATTTCAAAGAGATTCAATGGAGTTATAATATATAGTTGCAGCTACATCAGCTCATGGAAAATTAAGGATTAAGCTCATTCCCCCTCCCATCTCACATTCTTTCACCATATTTCAGCCTGGTGGAGTGAGGCGCACTTGGTGAACCATTTATCTTTTTGAGGGGGCTCCTCTTGCTCCAGAATTTTGTATTATTATGTAAATAATATTCTCTCTATATTCATAAAGTTATAAGGTCGAATTCCAAGACATTTTACGTATTATTGATCAATAATAAAGAAACAGTGCCATTTCCCACTTCTTTGTTGCAAACTCTTATAATATTGGTAGATTTGAATGGCTATGTAAAATATTGATTATTAATGCATGAATGGAATTTAAATGAAGAATATTTAAGGTTTAATATTCATTAACTGAGATTTTGTGGCCATTGGGATAAATTCCATAACAATTCGATTAAATTGCATCTCATTTCCCCAAGGGTTCAAAACTAGCTTTGATATATCTGATTGAAGGAAGTGATAATAACCATGGGAGTTCGATTGGTTCAGCATATGAATCCCTGTTGATGTCATATACACATAAATTGCCTCAATTTGATAATTTTAGTGGTTTTTGGTACATTTCGGAGGCCATTTCGGCAATTACCCAGGGGGGATTTGAGCCCTAAAATTGCTAATAAAATCATCTATCTGGTTCATAATTTAGTACAAACTTGCAGAAGTGATTAGAGGGCCATAATACATCCATGAAAATAATATTTAAGTTATTATGTCATTCATACACCTTCTCTGAAGATTTGGGAGCAATTGGGCAAATTTGGAGACCAAGACACTAAGACTAGTCATGAGCAAAAATTGTGAAAAATTGGAAAACTAGGATTTTAGTAAAAATTTAAAAAATGGACATTACAATTTCCCTGTATTTTTAATTCCAAAATTGTGCTCGTAAACTTGTGAAGCCTCAGCAAATTATATGCAAAATTATTCTAGGTCATGCATTCATCTTCTAACTAAATATGAATTACAATCTAACTCACACATTAAACAAAGTGAAGCTTTTAAGAACTAAGGAATGGAATGCCTATGTGAGGCCTCCTACAACATTTATTAATTAATTAAAATTGCAATCATAAAATAAATTTTATATGAATTCTACCTTAACAACAACTGTTAAGAAATTCCAAAATTAATACATTTCCTAAATTCAACAAATACAGGCGGTAAAATATGGGGTGAATATTCTCCCCTTATTAAAAAGAATCCAAATTTTTTCCATTATGAACTTTCTTTATTGAAGCTATGTGGTCTGCTTATCCACTCATATGGCCTACTCAATACAGGCGGTAAATTATGGGTTGAATATTCTCCCCTTATTAAAAAGAATCCAAATTTTTTCCATTATGAACTTTCTTTATTGAAGCTATGTGGTCTGCTTATCCACTCATATGGCCTACTCCAATGGGCTAAGCTACTATGCTAATCTGAGGGATCATGAATTAATCAGATACCCATGTATAATACTCCCTTAGCATAGGAATTAAGAAGAGAAAATCGTAGGAATTGTTATTTTGTTCTCCTTTTCTCTTTAAAGGCTATTTCTAATTGTAAAAATTATGCTAAGAGAAATCTATTTACAATCAACACTTTAAATGGGATTCTTTCCTTATCTATTTATACATTAACAGAAACTAACAATACAAAAAAGTTAATAAAAACAATAATCAATACTCATGTATGCTCTCTACATAGTAAGAATAATCAGACAATATAATATACAGTCAACCCCAATATGATTGCTTCCCTCTCTTTATATAGCCATTTAATTTATTGATAATAAGAAAATTAATGGATATGGTTGAGAGCCCCTTCAATTTCATTGAAATTCCTACACAAATGAGATGGATCCTTTTTTTGCGGGGAGGTCACTCCTCTTCCCAAGAACAAGGAAAACCCTTTGAGAAAATATATATAATGGAAAATAAAACAATATCATATAGTTAAAACCACAAGAACATACAAGTGGCCTCTTTTCCAGAGAGTAAAATAACAAGGAAAGCTGCAAGGCAGCAAGTCCCTATCTCAAGGCTATAGAACAAAGCTTGCATATTGAAACTTTGTTGGAAGCACCCAAACACATGGCTTGCTGATCAGAAATATTAAGTGAAATTTTGTTAGAAGCACCCAAAAACGTGGATTGCTAATCATATATATAATATATTACGTTGCATGTTGCAGGGATCTCCATCCAAACGTCAAATAATGTTTTCCATTGTTATTTTTACATGCCTATAGATCACAGTTGTTTATATCTATTGATATCTAGTCTATGGCTGGAGTATTTTAAAGAGAATCATAACCATACTTGAATCAATGTACTATATTCTTTCAAGCATATTAGTCACTGCAAATTCCGGTGCTAGATCTTGGATAAAATACAACTAGATTGACAACAAACCTAATCAACAAAAAGAGAGATGGAGAACTAAAACATCAAGAACATGGGAATATAAACAAATAAGGGATATAAACGTCTGGAGTTCTTTTATCTAGAATTTTGTTTTGGGTTTCGGTCTGACAATCTAGAGCATTCATTTGATCTATTTGGTTATTCTCACCCCCCAAGTCATGATCATTCCATACTACAACTTAACGAAAAACATAAGTTGTTATGTTTTATAAAAAAAATTATATGGAAATTGATTTTAGAAATGGATTTATTTTAATTTACTACAAAAACCATGTGCTCAAAATGGGGATCGTATTTAGAGGTAAATGCCCACAATGTTGGATAGGAACAAATAGAGTGTATGCTAAATCCCTTCTTGATCACAGAATGAAAAGGAGACAAGACCAAGAAAGACTTTCGGCTGGGAGAAAAACATTGTCTGATGATGGGTTAGTACTCTATAGATTCCCGTCATGCTAAGCACGCAGAACCTTGTGAAGTACACACATATTAATATACGATGCATCATTGAATGAGACAATATTTTACTTTCGGAGATAGATTTTGCATTATACTGTTAGGTGTGTTCAATTAGGTGTGTACCCCAAAAAAGGGACACTCGGGTGAGCTGGTTTGCACAATGATTCATTCTGGCATGTAAGAGTTATGGCATCCATCGATTCCATAATGCGGTATAAGCCACCCAACCAAATATTAATTTTCCATCTTCGTCGACATAGAAGTCGACGACAAGAACAGGGAGGTCACCATCTGGACGCCATGCAGGATGGGAACTCGTTCGGCACTTGAAGTTCATTATTGCGTTCAACCAAGGGTGCATCACATAAAGGTATCACATGGTAAATTACTATGACAAGTGGATGTTTACATGCTACATGTTATTGCAAGTGGATTCTACATTGCATCGGACTCTTTGCAATAACCATTGCTTGATCAGGAGACGAAGGGAAATGGAAGCAAAAAGTGGTCATTGGTTCGGTCAAAGGATGTAGGGAGACAGCTCTTTGTGGAATAAAAAAACTATGGAGGATTGCAGGGCTTGCCATATTCACTCGCATTGTCATGTATGGGATGAATGTTGTTACTCATGCGTTCGTAGGTCACTTGGGCGAGTTGGAATTAGCTACCATCTCCATTTCCACTACTGTCGTCATGGGATTCAATTTTGGATTCCTTGTAAGTTCCTACGGTGCTCTTTTATTACTGTGATATTTAGATCCTTTTAATGCAGGCAAGTGATGGCAGGTTTCGAAATGAACAAGTTTATAGTTTCAGAGTATAAGATGTGATAATTGATTAATTATAGATATAGGGTAAATATGATATAAGGGCATTGCAGAAGTATTAAAACATCATCGTCGCCCGAAGAAAGGATTCCATATATACTATTGCTGATGTAGTTTGTCTGTATTTTCACATGGAAATTAGGGATGGGAAGCGCCTTGGAAACCTTTTGCAGTCAAGCTTATGGTGCTAAGCAATATAACATGATGGGAGTATATTTGCAGTGCTCTTGCATTATTCTTTTTTTTGTTGCGATCTTGCTCTTACCGACTTATATATTTTCCACCCCTACTTTGAAACTATTAGGACAGGCATATGATATTGCTGAATTATCTAGAGCAGTTTCAATCTGGTTTATTCCTCAGCATTTTGCATTTGTATTCATGTTTCCGATTTAGGGATACCTCCAATCGTAGTTGAAAAATATGATCATTGCTTGGACAGCTGCAGCCACATTATTGCTTCATGCTTTTCTAAGTTGGCTCTTCCTTGTTAAATTTTATATGTGATCTATGGAGGTTGTCCCCAGAATTGGACTGCACTATCAAGACAAGAGTTTGAGCATTTGTGGCCTTTCGTCAAATTATATGTCGCTTCTGGTGTTAAATTGTGTCTCTTGCAACAGGAAAGCTTAGGCAAGGTTGTCATTGAATCTAAAGCAATGGATTGAATCATAGCCTATTTCGGGTCATTGTTCACAATGTGTTTTTCAATGAAAGAAAATACCCAGCATAGTAAGTGGGAAGATATATGGTAAGTTGTGCTTCTCTTAAATATTTTTACTATGCAAAAAAAATGTTTGCATCTCCTTATGATAAAAATCATGGCCAATTGTCATGATGGTGAAATTTCTTGAGAGGTTTACCCTTTAAGGAGCATGATCTGAGTTTGTATCAATATTTTATATGTTCGTTCTGCACACTACTCCAATTTCTTAAGTAGGATGAATCATTCCTGGTTTAGCCAAGGCCCATGAAAAGCCCTATGGCAAGAATTTCAATGGTTAAGGACCATAGAGGCCTCATGAGGGCTTGGGGGATTCTTTTGAGTGTAACATTGTGAGGCATGTTATACTAATGTGAATTATACATTAATGAAGGTTGAAAACCTACGAAGATGACCGAATTAGATAATTATCAATCTGATCATATGCTAAGCATTTAAAATCATTTGGTACAGTTTGTTTTGTTATAGAACATAATTATTTACAATTATAGAACATAATTACTTACAGTCAATAATTATTTAGTTATAAATGCATGCATGTCGCGCATCCCAACTCTCTCATTAAATAATCTAGCTCAAGTCGATTCAGATTATGAAAGGACATTGGCATCGACACAGGAAGAGATCATGCACTTAAGAATTACGCAGCAGCATACTTATCATGATTTCATCACTTATGCACAGTACAAAATGCATTATCCTTCCTAGGAGCAACAAAATGCATCCATGTTCTTGTAGGATGCTCAAGAATATTTCAACCCTAGCATGGACTACTAAATGGGTTTGCAATTGCATTGTCTCTATTAATGATTTTATATTATTGGCATCACTCAAGTTTTATCAATTCCCATTAGAGCTTTGGGAAAAATTTCTTCTCATCAATGTTCCTTGAAATTTGATGTTTTATAGCATTTTAAGTTTGTAAGGTCCGTTCACTATGTAGTCATGTGTAGATTAGTCGATGCCCCTCCTCTTGCCACCACGATAAAGTTAAATGTTTAAACAGAATATGAAACCATAAATTTTTCTCCAAGTTGGTTTATTTTAGTTTTCAATTATGAAGCAACTTATAGAGTGAACTAGGATACTAATTCATTCAATGGTGCGTTGGGTGAATTTTATGCCGAATGCAATGGCATGGAGGGAAGAATGTGTTTAATTATTTTTATTTCTATGTTGGTGCTTTCGTATACCAAAAATTAGGTAACAATAGGAACAAAAGAGGAACCACTTCAGGTCTCTCATCGCCTTGGTGATCTCCCTTTCGCAGGGGCTTTGGGTTTTCAATGTGAGAGGAAAAGGAGCAAAGATAGAAAATATCCCACTGATAGGTTGAATACATAGTAATACAATACCTGGAAACAAAAATGTTGAAGACACAGAGAAATACAAGCGCAATACAAGATGATAGAAACAAAAATGGTGCATCTCAGCACAATAGGTTCAACAACTTATTTTAATGAATCCAAAATATTCTTACCTTTGTAAGGATCAAAATCTTGCAGAGGACACTCACTCACCTAAAAATATTGTAGAGGATATTCACTCACCCATGAAAATCTTGCATCGAAAAGATTGCAGAGGATATTCACTCACCCATGAAGAGCTTACAGAGGATGTCCACTTGCCATAGTTTCATCACATATCAAAACTATTTTAGTTCAGCGGTCATTGCAGTGGTATCTATTTGAGGTTGTTCCAGCTTCACTTAGTCTCAGAACATGTACAAGACACATGCACTCCATGCAGATATTGAAAGCATAGAAGGCCCACATGCATTACATGCAGATGTTGCATGGATGATAAGTTATTTCTCATACATTTAACATTAAATGTTTGTGAACTAATCCTAATTGGAACCTAGCATTAGTTTATCAAGACACTTTGTTAAAATAATTTTATGATGTTTGAAAACAAACTTCGATCAAAACCATCTTTGCATTCCTCTTAGCCTCGAAAAGAGACCAAATAAGAAGTCAAAGTTGTTAATTGGTGGAGAAAATTGTGATGTACAGGTTTGGATGAAGTAGAATTTGTTAATAGGTAGAGAAAATAGTGATGTCATAAATTTAAATCAAAACTTAAAATAAATGTTTAAAATTTATGTTGATATTTGTGCAATCTAATTCAAACGGAAACAAGCTGATTCATAGAGTCCCTTCTTGCCGAGGGTAGGGACTAATAACAAGAATATAAGCCAGAGCCACAAGTGGCATCTTCCACCACTCAATAATTAAATCAATAAAATATATGCATAAAAATTTTTAAACCAGCGTAGATCCAAATCCTAGGTTCTATCAAGTGCCGAGATGGATCAAATCTCTTCTTAGGTATCCATTGATATCTTTTTAGTTAAGTTCCACATATATTATTATTAGTATTATTATTTAATATTATTTATGGGCGACATATAGTATTTACTATTATTTTTTATTTTGTTAGAAACGAACATTACAACATTTCCCCGTGGTTTTAAAACCATATGCAAGGCCTTGCACATGGTCTTAAAACCATTGGCAAGGCCCTCCTAAACCATGTACAATAAAACCATGGGTTGTGTAGGAGGCCTTACACATGGTTTTAAAACCATCTGGAAGGCCCTCCTAAACCATGTACAATAAAACCATGGGTTGTTTAGAAGTCCTTGCAAATGGTTTTAAAACCATGTGCAAGGCCAACATTTTTTTGCAGATAATTCAATTTTTTATTTTTTATTATTTTGTTAGGCAGGAACATTACAACATCTCCCCCATATTGCATTTTTTTTCTGATCCACATTTTTTTTACAGATAATTAAATTTTTACTTTTTTATTGTTTTGTTAAGTAGGAATATTACAACATCTTCCATTTTTTTTTACGGATAATTAAATTTTTACTTTTTTATTGTTTTGTTAGGTAGGAATATTACAACATCTTCCCCATATTAGGTGGTTTTTGTGGCAGACATTTATTTTAGCTTATAATTAAAAAAATTATTTGTTATTAATAAAAATAATGTTACGTAACGTTGCAACATCTCTCCCATACTGGGCTGTAGAGCGCCTCTCGGCGCAAAAATATAAGCGAGAGCCAAAAGTGGCATCTTCCACCACTCAATAATTAAATCAATAAAATATATAAATAAGATGTTTTAAACCACTATTTAGACAAGTGGAAAAATTAGAAGATGCCATTGTTCATAAACAAGAGGAAATTCCACCACACAGTAAATAAAATGTAATAAATACGACCACTAGAGAAGTGGTTTATTCCTTTTATTGCAAAAGTAGAGGTATCAAACCATTAATCAATAATAGACCATATAACTCTTAATAATAATTAATAATAAACTCTTTTCCTTCCTATTAATATGAAAACCCTTAAACGAATTTATGAATATATAAAAAGTTTTTTTCCTTCAAAGTTTAGGAATAATAATTAATATTTAATTGCTTCCATCATTAATAATTACTCACGCATTACTGAGTTTTTCCCTTGGGAAAAAAAAAGCGTAATATTATTATAAAAATAAAATTTATATTTTGTATAATACATGTGAACCATATATTTCATGATTCAAATCCCAAAGGTTTTCCAAAAAAACAAAAATACTAATTTAGAAATTTGTCCTACAAAAATTGTCCTAGCATCCAATATTCTAATTTACATGTGTTTATAAGTATTTGGTATTGTGACATCTGCATATATAAAATGCAAAAGAGGACTCTCTCGAATTTTTTTATAGCTACTTGTGGTATCCACCAAGGTTGTCCTTTATCCCCACTCCTCTTCATCCTTGTCATTGAGGGCCTTAGTCTTCTCATACGGGATGCCAGGTCCAATGGTCTCATCAGGGGCATTCAAATCTCGCCCTCCCTTGCTCTTTCTCACCTCCTCTTTGTGGACGATGTGATCCTTTTGGGCTCGAGTACTCTTCAAGATTGGTCTGCCTTTGAGGTTATCATTGAGACCTTTGGAAAAGCCTCGGGCATGATGATTAACATCGAAAAGTCTTGTTTTCTCTATTACAATCTAGACACTGACTGTCTAAATGATTTTGATGGAGTTCTGCCTTACAAAATGTCGCCGCTCCAATCTGGATTCAATTATTTGGGTTATTACTTGAAACCTCTTGGGTATAGAGTTAATGATTGGCTTTGGACTATACAAAAATTGGAAAAAAGGATCAGTCACTAGACCTTTTAGTACCTTTCCCTTGGGGACAGATTGATTCTTGTTCAATCAGTTCTGTCAAGTATTCCTATTTATTGGATGGGACTTGCTCCAATCCCAGCCACCATTTTACAGAAACTCAGAAGAATCATGTTTAACTTCTTATGGGGCTCCTCTGAAAATAACAGCAGGTATCATTTGGCTAGTTGGAGGGATCTTTCTTGGCCCAAGGACTATGGGGGCTGGGGTATCAAAAACTTCCTTTGGTTCAGCATTGCACTACGTCTTAAAAATTTGTGGAGGATTCTCCATTCCAAAGGTTTGTGGTATCAAGTCCTCCATCTTAAATACATGAAAATCTCCTCGGTGGTTGATTGGCTTAGATGTAAATGTTTTAGTTTGCGCTGTGCCTCTGTTATGTGGAGAGGTTTTATGCAGACTCTCCCATGGATGGGCACCCACATGGCCTGACAGCTGGGGGATGGTGAAAATATACTACTAGGAATCGATCCGATTGTTGGTTCTCACTCTTCCTTTAGCCTCCTCGAGGACCTGAGATCATATCTGGAGGATTTGAATATTTGCACACTCTCCCAGGCTCAGAATTCTCTTTATAATGCACAAAGCTATTGGTTAACCGCTGACGATTTATATCTTGGGGGCTCTTAAAAAATAATCTGGAATGCATATATCGAGGGATTATCCGGAGCTGGTATTCGCCTCACTGATCGTCCCGACGAACTTGTTTGGGACTATAAAAAAAATCGGGCTCCATTTCTGCCAAGAATGCTTACGAATGCATTGTTTTCTCTCTCTCGCCCCCGGCTGCAAACCTTTCTGACTCCCTTCTATGGACTAAGGCTCTTCCCAACAAAATCTCATGTTTTATTTGGTTAACTCTCCGGAACAAATCCTCACCTGGGAGAATCTACAAAAAAGGGGCAAACAAGGCCCTGGTATTTGCGCTCTCTGATGTTCGGACGAGGAGACAGTCGAGCACTTATTCTCCATTTGCTCTGTTTGGAAATCGGTTGCTGAACATGTTTGTGATTTTCTTAATCTCCCAGCTTTTCCTTCGTGTGCATCGCTTGGGGACATGGTCAGTGGATTGGAAACCTTCCTAAGAACTCGCACTTCTATATGCTTCCTTTCCATATGATGTGGACTATTTGGAAAGTGCGCAACCAAGCTATCTTCAAGGGGAAATGAAGGAACATTTTCAGTATGGTACAACAAATTATTAAATCTATTCAAGCTATTCTTTCGTCGACTGTCACTGGAAAAACAAGAAGCAGGAAATTGGGGAAGCCCCCTTGCAATGTTTGTCCCTGTGGATTTATTAATGGTGCCTCAAACTGTAAGATTGCTTGTGTAGGTTACTTCATACATTTCAATGAGTCTCACTTCTTGGAGTTCTCGCTGGGGGTTGGATATGGTACTAACACTAAAGCAGAATTGCTCAGCTTATGGGCACTTCTTCTCTCTTCCCAAATTATGGGAATCCCCCTATCCCATGTATATGGTGATTCTCAAGTAATCATCAACTGGGCATTGGGATCGACTGCTCTCTCCCCACCTGATCTCTTTCATTGGTGTAGAGAGACTAAAAAGCTAATACTCAGCTTTCAGGATTTGTCTTTCTCCCACATATACCGAGAGCACAATCAAATGGCTAACCGTCTCTCTAAAACTGCACTCTCTTATCCTTAGGGTAAAGGAAGTTTTAAGGAATATTTCAAGAACCAATTGGTTTCTCAGGACACTTTTCAGCTCTTCTAAGCATGGTAAAGGGATTATTACATTTCCCTTATTTTTGTTATGATTTATAGAGTGATCACTTTTAGATCGCTGATCAGTGCCTTTTGGCACTCAGTAGATGTGGATGTGAAGACAGTCCTCTCTTTATGATGAGACAGTTTTCTGATGGGATCACACATTTTAGCTATTATGCCTTTCCCCCCAGCAGTACGCTTGGGGTGTTGATGGTATGTGACCCGCTTAAGGGGAGAATATATTGATGACCTTTGATTCTTTTTAAGAATAACAAGGACATGCTTTTTTCTTTCTGACAAAAGAAAAAAAACTGCAAAAGAGATTTTTGCGTTCATATATAAGCTGTCAATAATGGATTAAGTCGTAGCCTGATTATGAGTAGTTTCTAGAAATTTAAAAAAAGGTCTCTCGTAATATTAAAAAAAAGGTCCATTATGAGTTTATGAAATTTTAAAATGAACGAACTTTAATTGCATCCCTTCCTTTGATAATTTGTTTTCTTCTTCATTCCTTTCCTTGTAGACATGACAACATATGCATATATCAGAATTTTCCACAGGTCGATGCAATTCCTCAACCAAAGAGAGCAAGAAAATATTGTGATAATTTTCATCCTTGTTTATCCAAATTATGGAATTCATCAAATCTTCAAACACTTGTATGTTGTTTCATCCCTTTTATTTTGTAATACATAAGAGAAGTTTCAATGTCATGATATTTGCATAGTTATCAGAACATGTTCCCAAGCCCATTTGAATTTTGTAAACAAATAATTCAGAAGTATACAATATAGCCCTTCCCTCACAACCTAATTTTGTAAGGCATCATCGAAGGAATACCATGGCATTTCTTTGTTAATTGTATCTTATTGAATAACATGGATACCAAGAGTATCTTTTTCATGTGGAAAATTTGAGAGAATGTCTAAACACTAAAAAGCAATTTGTTATGGAATAGATGGCTTGTCTTGGAAAATGGATATATTTTTGGTGATCCAAACACCCTAGTTTACTAAGAGAGGCAATGTTTTTTTTTTACATTTATCTAATATAGAAATTTTCCATACCTCAATATTTTTCCCAACTTGGGTGCAGTTCAATCCCAACTTCCAACTTCATTCTCTCCATATCAGGGAAAAAAATGTGCACAAAAGGAAAATATGTGTAATTGTTTCCTCCTATGCTTTGCATAAGGGGAACAATCATGGTTCCTCTATGTGTTTCATGGAAATTGTTTCCTAGAAAGGAACATTATTTCAATCAAGAATCATATTAATAAGTCATATTTCTGTAGGAATTTTTAACTTACATATGCCCTTCCACCACCACTGCTGATCTATGTTCTGCAAGGAAACAATTAGTTAGATATACCAGATCTTTGGCACATATATCCCAGGAGGCGCATGCATCCACATAATTTTTTCATCACTCTTCATAGGTTTTATGTTGGGAGTTACAAAGAGAATTCATAAAATCCCCCCATGCATCTACCATTTCCCCAAACAGACCAAGTCTATGCACTTCTAACCAACCCTCGTTCCAAAACAACATCGATCTTAAGTAGGCCACTTGATCCAGATGATATATACATTGTATATTTAATTGATTTATCACATGCTATGGAGATAAATAGTTCTTTTGACATCCCAGCCAAGGATCAACCCCAATTCAAGCTTGTGTACCTCTCACAATTTTCCAAGTCCGTTATCAATGAGGTGAAAATAGTTTAGCAGAGGTTTCCAAATAATTGATACTATTTGAGTCCTTTTGTTAGCATTATGAATCCTCTCTTCTACTAATTCCATAGAAATATATTTATGAGTGATGACTTATGCTCGAAGGCTATGTGTGGTAAGAAGTATCCAACCTTCTTTTTTAGCTAGATTCGTTGAGAAGGTGAAAATGTTCTTTAACACCTAGCCACCTAGAAGTTTTGGACTGGAAATATTGTCCCATATTATCCAAGGGAGCATGTAACTTTCACTAGTTCTAAACCATATATAGGAATTTGAAATAAACCTTTTTGGATCTTTCCATAATTTATTTTGGGATCTAGGCCAAATACATGTATTAGACTAGTATTTAGTCAAACACATATTTAACTAGATCATGTCTTCCTGCTTTAATATTCTTCATTGTATCTATTTGGTTTGAGTGTGAACCCTAGTTTCTTTAACCCATATTCCACATACTTCATCTCAAAAGGGAACAATTGACTCTATCTGTGGACCTCATTGTGAATGTTCAAGCAAAATCAGAAATGCTTGAACTTTAAATTTTTTATTAAACAATCACTGCACATATGAATCTCATCAATAAATGAGCCACATAAATGATTTATCCATAAGATACAAGATACACCTCAGGAAAACCCTCCAAATACAAAGGATTAAAAATCCAGAAATTATGAGTATGATAGATAGATTGTAGACAATGTTTTACAGCACATTAGCAGATTGCCCGATAAAAGATATCAACTCAACAGTATAGAGGATAGATATACAAAAACTCTATATTGAAATTTCCAAGTTCCCAACAATTTAATAACAAATCAAAACTCATGCCATGCAATGTTTTCCTAACACCAATGCACAAATGCACTTCAATTTTGAATTTTCTTTTCAAGGATGTCAAGCAAGTTCCTTGGATTCTTAATCATGCACAAGGATATGCACCATACCTTCCAAGAATATATTTAAATCAATGATAACTTCCTTTGAACTGATATTCAATATTTTAACTGAAAGCATGACCACTTAGTTAGGTGTCTAACTTAAGTGTCATGGTGCTTAACTCTTAGTTCCATTAGTGCTTCACTCTTTGATCCAAACAAATGTTCTCTCACACATAATATTACCAAAATAATGGATGATCAATGATTTTTACTATGATAAGGGACCTGTATAAATAGGTCCTCATGGTAACTATTCACACAAATGAGGTATCACTTCATCACTCTAACTATTAATTATTTTATTATTTAATTCTTACCTATTATATTTAAAACATTACCTCTCTCTTATGAAGGATTTGTCCTCAAGTACTTGTAACATTGTTGCATAGTTCCTTGTGACGTTGTAGCTAATGAAACATGTTGATATGATCTTCTAAGTGTAGAGCATAACTTATGATATGTTGATGGATCAATCCATCCCAAATTGATTTGTTGTTGACTCTTGGGATTTCATTTTGATCTATGGTCAGGAGCTTTCATCACATTAGTACCATTATATTTTGCATTTCCCCCTTTTTAGGATATCATTTTTAATGATTGGGGTGTCGATAGAGAATTTTCATAATTTCATTTTGTATCTACGTCAACTCTTCATCATTGTCGTTAACTATTTCTCTAAAGCGTATTATTTCTCTACTTCATCAAAACTTGCCATAAATACCCCAAGAGAGACTCATAGTGATTTTGGATAAGATTTTGTGAACTTTATTGTTTTCCCATATCAGTAACTTCACCTTCCTCTATTTTCTTCTTTTAGACTGCATTTCTTGCTTTTTAGTGGATAAGGTACAACTAGTTAACTAGGAAATTGCTATCTTTTGTGGACAACCCATCCTCCATGATTTTCTCTCTATATTCCATGACCAGTAATATTTTCCATCACTCATTATTTAGGCAATTAGTGAGCTCTTGGACTGATTTGAAAATTTCTTTATTCATTTATGGGGGTTGTTCATATTTAATAAGCTTGCTTTATGAGCTAGCATGACTTGTCTCCTTAGAAACTCGATTTTTCCTCTCAAGGATGTATTATTTATGTACATTATTGCTAAATAATATTACATGGAATATTCTCCAACCATTCTTCACTTCTCTTGTATTTAGTGTCATTATTCATCTCTCTATTTTTCTCGTGCATCTTTGTAAGAAATATGTTTGGACCTAGATCCATGTGCTTAATTTCTACAAGGTATCATAGATTAGGGCTTATGAAGATCATATCTTAGGGAGGTTATCATATCAAGCTATGCATGCTAGTAGGGAGCTCAAGCTATCAACACTCTACATCTCTAGGAGCGCATTGGACATTCAAATTGTCTCTGAAGAAGAGCTTGATGGAGCTTACAAAGTATTTCTTCAAAAAAAATTGTGTAGATTGAAGAAAGTATCACCAGGACCGCAACAAAAAAATCGTGTATTTTTCTTCAAGTATGATTCTGAATCCTTTCAATTATAATGATTGGAAATCCAAGATTGGCATTCTATGGATTTAGAGAATGAGACAAATGTTGTTGTTGAGAAAGAAATGTGGCATAATAGAATGGATGAAGCCTATGGATTTCTTTATATCTCAATTTATCTAGATCTTGTTCTTCATCTTGATGGTTTCACCACTCGAAATCAAGTGTGGATCAAACTTGAGCCTCTTTTTGGAGTACAATATGAGATAAGAGAACATCAATTGGAGAATAATTTAATCTCATTGATTCCAAGAAGTTTTGAATCCATGGAAGGATTCTTCACCAAGTTCAAGTAACTAATTATTTTTCTCAAGCAATGTGGTATTGAGAAGAAGGAATATCAATTGATTATTTCCATCCTTTAAACATTGGGTCCCCAATACTCAGTTTTTGTGTCAATTTTCCATGATAATATGCTTTATCTTTCGAATTGGAAAATGCCTTCTTTGAGTACATTCATTGATTCACTTACTAAAGAGATAGAAAAATGGGTTTAGATGGAAGATCTTCAAATATCCAAAAACAAATACCATGCACTTATTTTCCAAGGAAGCAATAATGAAAATTCAAAAGAAAATAAAAAGGTGAAAGAGAAGAAGCAAAAAACATATGATGAAGATTCTACTGATGAAGGTTCAAATTCCATGAAGAAAGTGAAGATGAAAGGGATCTCATCCAAGTGTTCCTATTGCAACAAAGGTAATAAATATGAGAAAAATTGTTTCAAGAAGAAAATGGGCATCATGGCTAACTTGATTGAAAAGCATAACAATGATGTACCATATTTTTCAAAGAAAATTGAACTCGAGAAGACTACTTAATCCCCATAGCACTGTCACAGTGCGCAGTCCCAAGGTAATAAAAACAATGATTTGAGTACTGGAGTTAAATAATTTTCTTAATTCTATGATATAGATTAATTTTCTGATATACATGAATTATAAATATAAGTGTCTTTCTTGGATAAATCACCTATCAGTTCACTAGAGTTATATCCCAGTACTTGTGTTTTTTCACTAGTTCCTGAATTGTCTTTATCCAAATATTTCTAAATCCATTAAAATGATTCTAATTATGATTTATAAGTAATTTTATAGACTTATATGAAGTTTATGACATCATCAATACCATTTACCCATCCTTTGAATACTCATAAGACTATACAAACCCTAATTTCACTAGTTGATTCATCCTTGGAATCCTATGCAATGTCACTTGTTTCTGCCGGTTTCAAGTCTTGTTTATTTTTCACTAGTTGATTATCCACGTCATTAGTATCCTTTGGGATTCCTTTACACATGTTTGGATATGATATAAAAATCTGTAATTCACATTTCAAGTACATATACCATTCATATTTACTCATCCATAAGTTTTACCCAATTATACATCTTTTTCCTACTATGGCCTTGTATACTCATGGAGACACTATACCTATTGTAATACCCCGGTTTTGACCCCATTTTCATTAAAGGTACATGATGTATATATTGTAATTAATCATGGTGAGGAGCTAAAGGAAAAATCCCCACCATCAATTTGGTTGTGTTATGTTTCAGCAATTGGGATCGTTGCCAATGGTATATCGTGATATCTAGCACATAATAGTTTTGCATCATGTAAATATGCACATTCATTAAAATAAAACTATAGCCAACTATGATGGTGAAACGTTAAATTAAAAGGGCATCATTTCCTAAGGTTAAGGTGGGGGGGGGGGATCATCTAACCCGTGAGATCCATTGGGGAAAATCCATGTGTCAGCCACTAAACTAATGTTAGTTGAGGGCAGTTATTTGCTGAGTAGTGGTGGGTGGCAGGCCTGTCCACATGCACCCTCCTCCAGCTAGGTCATTCCATTCACATGGGGGAAATGAAACCAATAGAAAACACTACCACTCTCCCACTCTCTCTAGTCTGCTCCCCTTCACACGCCGTTTGGGAAAACTATCCATCATTTTTGGCTGTTCATTTTTCCTCACTGTCCATCTAACACAGGGACGTTCAGCTCTCTCATGCATTGATTGGGATTCATCATTGTTTTCCTCACATAGATCTAGAAAAACCGATTATTGTCACCCATGATCTCTTATGAATGAGCCTTCATGTTCTGGGCAGTGCGTATGTGTTTTCTCAAGTTCCTCACGCTGAGGATTCTTTCTATTTTGGCTCAAGTGACAAGGAAGGGAATCATTTGGGATGTCATTCCCATTTCTCTACAGAATGGTATCTGGTGTGTTTTCCATCCATATTGTGGGATCTATGCATAAATTTCCCTCAGGTACTGATTGGTAGTTTGTTTTCTTCCCCACTGCGGTCTATGTAAGTTTTCCCATAGCTTCATTGTTGAGAATGGGTTGTTGTATTTCCCACATTTTGGTTGGTGTGTTTTCTTTTACATTTTGGGCTATTGTAGGCTGTTATGGAGTCGTTTTGACCATGATAGGGCCAAGAATTACTCAGGAATTGCTTTCCCTGCCCAATCCGTGAATCACTTGGTTTTACTACGGGTATGCAGTGGTTGGTCTTTGGACTGTATGTAGTGGGACTGAAGGCTGGGTATGATTGATAAAGTTGGGTTTGGGAGCCACATAGATAGAGTTAGATGGCTGTCTTTCTCCTCCAGAACACCGGAAGAGCACTGGAAAGGGAATTCAAGGCCTGAGGGATGGTGAAGCATAGAAGGGACTGATTCCTGGTGTCGGGTGTATGTGGGTGTCTTAGAGATCAGGCTAGCTCTAGTGCAGGAGTCCTTAGATTTTCCATGAGCTCACCAACTTAGCATTGAGCTTCTCCCAACTCCTTGATAGCCTAATAATCCCTACGGTGTGGGCTTGGTTGACTTGTGTACCTTGGCTATGTGTAATCCTACTTAGTCCCTTATTCCTTGGGAAACCATGCCTAGCTCGGGGGTGGCAGTGATGCTGAGAGATTGATGAGCACACTAGCCTATGGTTGGGTGGAATGTTGCAGCGACGTAGCTAGTTGCGGGACAAGTTCTTTATGAGATAAGTATCTTTGTCTATTTCATCTCTACAATTATATTTGCTGGATAATGAACTATGATGAACATGTTGAATGTATGAATGTATGTTTTCTTCTGCTATTAATGTGAATGATTATGCATCTTAGTAGGTTTTATGTTTTAAGAATTTTATTTCATCATTTTATGTATGTTCATGTTCATGGGGCTAGTTGTCCAGTTGTTGGACGGTTTGGTAGCGTCCTCTTCACCGGTCGAAGGGCCGAGGACATTACAGTATGTTATCCGAGCTAAAGGTTGCAGCATGGGCCTGAATGGCCATTGAAAGGTTAGCTAACAGAGGCAGGTTGTCCCCTGCCTAGCAGAAATCAGAAAAGTTCAAGAAAATTTGGTTGAAAAAATTCTCCAAGTGCCAAACTCGTCGGATCATCGGAGGACTGAGTGGGAACATCCTCCGATATAGTGTAATTCTTAGTCGAAAGACCACCCAACAAGGGAGCGGCAAAATGAAATTCATGAAAGTTTCTCTAAGTGTCCATCGGTCGTCGATAGAGATCAGTGGAAGTCAGAGCCGCAGTTGCGGAGGGGATCAGTCGAAGGCCGCCGAGACGTCGGCTCCCTTTTGTGGAAATACCACCAGACGTAGATCGTCGGTGATTGGCGACACTTAGTTGTAGGGATCTCCGAAATGATGGCTCCGTAGGATTAATGATTGCCAAAACAGTGGAGATGAGTAGTTGTTCGGGTTGTCGATGCCGTCGGATGAGAAAAGACGAAGAGAAATTTTTTGGAAAAATTTCTAAGTCGTGAGACCATCGGCGATCAGCGAAATTTAGATGATGGGATAGTCGATGCTTAGGTGATGGGGTTGTCGAAACATCACCGTCGTCGGTGGGAATTAGAATATAGGATCGCCGATAAATATATGGTGAAGTTGCCGATGACACATCGGCATAGGAAAGAGAAATTTAGTGAAGATTAGTTAGACAAATCGGCGACATTTAGAGGATGAATCAGCCAATACGGCATCAAGAAAAATTTCAAAAAAATTGTCTAAGTGTTGAAAAAATTTCGAGACTTGGCGAAGTTTAGAAGTTGTCGGCGATCGGCAGAAGAAACAAGATGGAGGCACCGAGACAATGGCTTCATTTAGTTGAATACCACCGAAACGTCGGATCGCTTAGTCGAAAGGACATTCGATAAAGGCCATCAGCGTCGGTAGGAAGATGAAACCGCCAAAACATTAGCAAAGTTTAGTTGAGGGCACAACCGACGCAGCGACAAGAAAAGAAGAAGTTGGCTGAAGTGTTAAAGGCATCAGAGAAACTTAGTTGTTTGAGGAGCCAAAGCAAGGAAGGAAATTCTCGGAAATTTCTAAGAGAAGAAAACCATCGGCGAAATGTAGAGGTTTCGGTTGCCGATGCAGCGGAAAAGTTTTCGAAAATTTTCTAAGGCACAAGATCGTCGGCCATCGAAAAAGGATAGTGGTATTCATCATCGACGAACAGCGGAAGGAATTAGTGGTTCAAGCACTGTCGTTGTGGAATCCTAGTGCACTAATCCTTTGACGGTTATAGGTTCCACTTCCTGATGCCGTGATGGTTGTGTTTCAGTTCGGTCAAAAGTTGTTAGTTGAATGGTGACGAATAAGGGAAGATGGAGCCAACGGAGTTGGTAGAAGATAGAGGAAGCTCTCACCGACAAATAGTTAAACGAATCAGCGAAATAGATGGTTGAGTCGATGAACCAGAAAAGAATACTAGAGAGAAAATTTTGAAATTTTTCCTAAGTCGTAGAATCATCGGCCATTGGCGAATATTAGTTGATGACGTCGTCGATGAACATCAGAAGGAGTTAACGGTTCATGCGTTGCCCTTGCAGAAGTCTAAAGAGCTAAACCTTCCAATGGGTAGAAGGTTCGACTATTGATTCCACAGTGACTAGAGGTTTCAACCACCGATAGGCTTGTGCCACAAAAACCTTAGAAGGATCGTTGACCCTCTTTGCAGAAGTTTAGAGCATTAAGCTTCCGATAGTTACAAATTTTGACTAGCAATGCAGCAGAATAGTTGGTTTCCCTGTGGATAAAGTTTAGATTCATAAATGATTATGGACCCAATATGGCTGACAAAATTAGTCAAACTGATCGCTGATAAAACTCAAAATAATAGACTACTGCAGGCCTGATAAGGCGGACGGAAATAGACAAACAACCCACCGAGACAGCGGAGAAAATTAGACGCTCTAGCCGTCAAAATAAGGAAGGTTAGGAAAGAAAGGACCCAATGAATAGTCCTTGACATCCCTGATGCAGATCGGAAGACTAGTCCACTAAGGATCCGAAACGTCAGAAAATTAGTTGGGATGAGACCCGATTTTGACAAAGGAGAATTTTGGGTTTTTCAAATGAAAGTTCCAGCAAATCTTAGCTGGTTTTCAATGAAGAATTTCTCATTATATTTTCAGCAGTTTTAGGGTTGAAAAAGAAGAGAATTCCAGGTGGTTGAGGTCGACATTTCAGACCCAAAATTCAGTGGTGTGTTTTGCCATCATTTTTGAAAGGATGTGGTTTTCACACCCGAGGTTAGAATGAAGCATGTAGATAAGAATTGGAAATCTTATCCAGCAAGGAACGAGGGGGAATCCCTAGAGTTCAAATGCGGTGCTGCAAATTACCAGTGGCTGTTAGTATGGAAAAACCAGTCATTGTGTGGAAGAGGCGTTCCATGCAAAGATGAGGGATTTGAAAAGGGAAAATGCCTTAAACCCTTTCTTGCTAATTATAATTACATTTATAAGTTTCGTACATGAAATGTATGAAGATATGCCCTGCATGCATAAGATATTACATGTTGGTAAGAATAGTAAGAATTATACATTTATAATGAGCCACTAATGATGATTATTGCATTGATGTTGGCATTAGTGGAAAAAAACCAATGACTACATGGACATGGCGGAATATGTTGCAGATGTTGACGAATGTGACCAGCAACCCTATGGAGAAAGGGATAAGGCAACAAGTCCATAATCAAAAGTTGGTGAGAAAATTATGCAATCTTTTCCAAAGGACCAACCAAATTGGTAATGTCAAGGGTGTAAATAGAACTCATGAAGGTAAGGATTTGATTATGAGAAATTGCATGGAGTGGTAAAGGTAAGAGATCTCATACCATGTGGGTATTTGAATTCTATACTGCATTCATATGGAAATAGGTTATGCCTGAGAAAGTAAGCACCGATGCATCCTATATGAAGTAGTCATGGTTAGGCCATGCATGGTATGCTTGAATGCATAGTATCCATGAATCAATGCAAGGTAGCATTGAGTGGATATGCATTAAAAGATTCTATAAATCTTGTAGTTATGCATTGAATGGATGCATATGAAGGGTGTAAGTAACTGATTACGTAAGTATGGGCGCAAATGTTGTGATGCATTGCATGAATGCGTTGAGATAGTCCATGTGATATTATGAATAACTAATGGCCTAAATGATGAATTGATGACAATTTTAGAACCATTTCGAGAGTTGTTATGAATGCAGGATAGTAAGTGCATGAAGAGGGTAGTTATGATCAATTGGGTGTTGAAAATGTTCTATGGAAGAGAAAAGTGGTACAAATGATGTGCTTGTGAAGTAAGGAGTATCTAAACCTTTCATTTAATTGCATAAATGATGTGACTATACCCTGTAATTTAAGCAATGAAAAGGTTATATGCATCAATACTTTCCAAGTGTTTGGCTGATTGAAGTTCGGGTTTCAGGTAGATTGTTTGGAGCATGGCAATGGGAGTAAGACCATGAAAAATGCCAGAATATACCATGTGAAAGAGCCAAAACTCATGAGAAGAGTCTCATGGATGTGAAACTAGTTTGTATGCATAATGAGTTGTCAAATTTGAATTTGTGAATTTTAGATTTGAGAAATTGCTGACAACTACTAATCACTATTGGCTTGCATAGAATTGTGTCAGAAGGAAACATTGTAAGTGGGTATTCATGTTATGATAGTAAGCATAAAATTATAATGGGCATAGTGGTGCTGCTTACAAGAGACCCACAATTGAGGATCACCTCATTACCAAGCAAATCAATTTCTATAGTAAACAGAGTTGCAAATTCTCATTGAATTTAATTACTAATGTCATTGCTTAGTTGTAGAACAATCAATTTGGATTGTAGTATCAGATAATGATTGACTGTTGGCTATTTGATGAATGTGCCAGGGGCACACACTGTCGAAAGATCATGTGTGATGTCCTGTAGGAGCTGAACTTCATGGGAAGGTTTTCCCTTATCTTGGAAATGGGTTTCGAGTGAAACTCCATTGGACATTTTGGAAATGTCTCATCTGCACTGCATCTTTGGTAAGCAACATGAGTGAGATGGTATGGGTTATGTCGGTAAGACATGTGTGGATATGAAATGTAAAGAGGAATTGGGATGGCAAGTCGAGGGACTTTCAACTCAGAGAAGGAAGCCCTCATTCCTCCTTAACAAAGGAATACTGCCTCGACAAATGGATAAGTGTTCTATGACCATAGCTAAGAATATGCATGTCAATTGTTAAATTCAATATGCACAGCATGTTTTGATTTTATTTCCATTATCACAGATTTATTGAGTATGAATAGGGCCTACATGGCACACATCGAAAAAGGGTGCAAACTCTTCCGATGTCGGATCATGGGATGGTTTTCAATATTGATTACACCCTAGGGAGTGGACACACTCCTGGTGTCTCAATACTTGATAGAGAAAGATATGAAACATGATTACGGTTTTTAGAACAATAACGCTAACGAATATGCTTATATTTTTTGTGTTGTCAGGCTAAACAGATGTAGTCTGATATTGTACACTAAATGGACAATGTCTTGAGTTCATCCTACCTTCTACTAAAGAGCACAGAGAATGAGAAATTCCTAAGGGACTGTCAACTGAGAGAAGGGAGTGCTCTCTTGTGTGATATGGGGTAGTGGAATTAGAGCTCACTACTGGAAATCAAACTTGGAAATGGTGTTATTGTTGATGGCCTGATAAACCCAACGGTGTTGGCTTGGATGATGATTGATTGTTGATACAAGTGCATGTGTTATTGTTGATGGCTGATAAACCCAATGGTGTTAGCTTGGATGATGTTTGATTGTTTATATAAGTGCATGTGTTATTGTTGATGTCCTAATAAACCCAATGGTGTTGCCTTGGATGATGATTGATTGTTGATATAAGTGTATTATTGAATAAGTGCAGGTGATTTGTTGATGGTCTGATAAACCCAACTGAAGGTTGGCTTGACTGTGTTATTATTTGATGTTATGGAAATTGGGGAAATGTTACAATGTTGGCTTGACTAATTGTAGTCTCATACACCCAACTAATAGCTAGCTTGGCTAAGTAGCCTAATAAACGCAGTATTGTATTGGCTTAAATTACCTACGGCCTAATAAACCCAATTGTGTATTGGCTTGGCTGGATGGTCTGATAAACCCAACTGTAGGTTGGCTTGACTATGCCTAATATATATATAAAAGGATGTTGTGAAGCAGCCTGTGTGCTGGACTAACATCCAAGTCCATAGGCGATCCCAAGGCTTGCAAAGCAAGGTAATATCCTGTGGACCACAGAGGAAACGCACAATAGAGATAAGTATTGGATTATTTTGCAATTCTTGCTTATGAATATGCATGTGTATATGATTTGGTTATGATGTTTTAAGCTCTTATTTAAGAGGTAAAAATTGATGGGAATAAACTAAACATGTGAATCTATTCAATGTTTGAATATAGGTATCGCTGAGAGCGAGGACTATGAGAGAATCCTAGGGGTGCATGTGGACATGTGACTGTCTTGAAGAGCTTAGAATGAGCAGTAATGAAAAAGGTGCTAGTGAGACTATGAAGTTCCTAGTAGCCGAGGCAAACCATGTGGGGAGGCTCCATGGTTGAGAGGTCTGAAATAGACCGGAGACACTAAGTGTCATGACCAAGAGGGATTGGTCCAGCATTCACGGTGAAGTGAAAGAGGCTGAGAGCATGAAAATACATAGCGGCGGTGTGGGTTCCGAGATGGAACAAAACAAAGAGGGGAAAAGCTCATGCTGCTCTCTCTTGCATTTTGATTATATATATATATGCATTGTGAAAACAAAATATTGTTGAATGCATGTATGACTGAAATTAGAATGTGTGTAATTGTTTAAAGAAAATTGTGAATGCTAGAATGGATAATCCCTGCCCAAGAATGGACATGAGTGAGCTCATGTGCCTATTCGGAAGGCATGAAAAATATGAAAGCCTCCTTGATGAGACTTGGACTGTCATGCCAATTGGGCAATTAATTGACTGATTTTAATGCCTATATTATGCTTGGTCTAACAGAATTTCAATGATGCATTTCACAGGTGAGAAAGGTGAAATATATTGGTGCACATTGATCATGGCAGCAGACCAAAAGCTCCTGGACTTGGTTGGAAGTCTCCTTCAAACAATTGTCAAGACCCAAGAAAATCTTGGAGAGATGCTCAAGATACAGAAAAGTCCTTAGACTTGGGAATGAGCTGAAAGCTAAGAACTAGCAGGAGAAGCTCATGGAAGCTGAGGGGGGTGGTCCTAAAAGTTCAAAGTAAATAATTGAACATGGGACGGATCTGCAAGATTCTAAAATTTTGAATGTGCAAATGGTATATGCATTCCTATGTATTCGAACACCGAGGATGGTGTTATTCCAAGGGGGAGGGGATTGTAATACCCCATTTTTTACCCTGTTTGCATTAAAAGTACATGATGTATATATTGTAATTAATCATGGTGAGGAGCTGAAGGAAAAATCCCCAGCATCGATTTGGTTGTGTTATGTTTTGGCAATTGGGATTGTTGCCGATGGTATATTGTGCTATCCGACACATAATAGTTTTGCACGATGTAAATATGCACATTCATTAAAATAAACCTACAGATAGCTATGATGGTGCAATGTTAAATGAAAAGGGCATGATTTCCAAAGGTTAAGGGGGGGGGGGGGGGGT